>JAENRP010000398.1:21963-37159 GCA_024741835.1 Diplocarpon mali | reverse complement strand
ATGGTCGATATATTAGTAAGAGTTAGGGAAGGAAGGTTACCCCTTTCTTCCCTATAGCTATATACGTATTAATATCCTACTGACTAAGCAGTAGGGTCATATGATAATACATCGGAGTGATGGCTGTATCACCTATCTTAACAAACGGCGCGCTTTTAAAAGCAATTAGCTATAGAGACTATATTATTAACAATAAACTGACGCTATATAACGTATGGTACGTTCCATTATTTAGCAATACTTGACTTATATTAGTCTTAAAGCTTAGCGATAATAATATTATTATGATCTTTAGTAAAGAAGAGGCAAAAGGGTATTAAGGTAATAATATAGTATTTACTATACTATAGCTTAGTAGATTATTTACTTTATCTCAATTATATACTGCTATTATAATTAAAGCAGATGAAAAGGCTATAAACCTTAGCCTTATATAACCTCTAGAACTAATTAATATAAAGACAATACTATAAAACTCGAATAAAACGGATTCAGAGCTCCTCTATAAGAGACTAGGTCACCTTAACTATACTAAGCTAAAGAAGCTAGTTGATAATAACTATAGCCTAAATATAGAAGCTCGAATCGCTCTTAAAGGAGAGAGAAATTGCGAAAGCTACTTAGCAAATAGAATAAAGGAGCAATTTAATAAGAAAATAGATATAAGAATAGATAAGATCTATAGAAGACTCTACGCTAATATATTAAGAATACTACTGCTATCAATTAAGGGGTATCGCTACTTTCTATTAGTAGTAGATAATGCCTATAGATGCTATTAAATAAGGCTATTAAAGAATAAGAGCGCTAATAAGATATAGCTAAAAATTAAAGACTTAAAGAAGCAACTAAAGATAGAGAACTCTACTTTAGTAGTATACTAAAGGTCTAATAATAGTATAAGAGAGTTTGGAGGCAGATTCTTACTATAGCTATTAAAAGGAGGTATGACCCTAGAACCTTTACCTACTTATAAGTATAGTTTAAATGGCGTTATCGAATATTAGATATACGAAATTATAAAAATAGCTCGCTCTTATATATATAACGCCAAGATGAATAGCTATATATAGTATTACGCTATAGAGTAGGCCTATAGGCTGAAGAATAGGAGGCCTATAAAGGCTTTACCTTTTAGAGAGCTGAAAGGCCTAATTCTATTAAAGGCGTACTTAAAATATACTGAAGATCTTTTAAAAATTAGAGTATTTGGGTCTAGGGCATTCCTATTAAATAATAGAGGAAATGGCCTAAGTAAGTTCGAGTCAAGAACTATAATAGGAGCTTGGATACTCGTAGGTATAATAAGCTTAAAGACGTATAAGCTATTAAATATCGAGACTTTAAAAGAACTAATATCTGCTGATATTAAATTTGACGAATACTTAATATATAATATAAGAGAAGTACAACTGCAGGAAAGACCTTAGAATAAGAGGCTAGCATATAGTGCTATAAGCTTAATAAGACCTATAAGGCTAGTAGATATTACTAAAAGACCTTTTATAAGAGTTATAGAGAGGCTAGTATATGAAACTGAGAGAGTATATAGTACTGAAAGACCTGCAATATTAGAGTCGTTAGAAAATAGGCAAATCTATAGTAATAAAGCTGAAGTAAGAGGTACTAAATCTTAAAGGGTGATAGAAAACATCCCTAAAGCGTCTGATTAATACATTTTAAAGTAAATAGAGACTCCTACCTTACGGTATAGTAGGAAGCTGAAGCCAAAACGAGTATTTGGCAAGATTAATACTTAAGAGAGTGCATTGACCTTTATAAGAAATCAACTAACTATTCTTATTATAACGGCTGCACCTCTACTTAGTGCAATTACCTAGGAGTATGGCATTTTAAGGTTTTGCAATCTCAATTTGATATAGGATTATTTCGAATCGACTCCGAAGGTACAAAAGGATATTCTTATATAATATTATATAAATGGGCAAAGAGCCTTAAGCTGCTAATATATATAAGGGAGAAGGGCTCTCCTATAGAGAGGGCTCTCTAACTTCTTTATTTCCTTTATATTAGACCTATAGAATACGCCTTTTGTACTACTTCTTACTCCTATACTTAATCTTGCACTTCGGCGGTTCTATATTATTATATTAAACGAAGAAGTTCTTCTTTGCTAAGGACGACTTTTAATAATATCCTACCCCTTTTGAAAATCGATTCGCAGTTGTTTTAACTTTCGATAGAGTCAGGATCCTAAAGATCTCTTAAATAAACTAGGAGCTTAAGTATAGCTTATTAATTAGTATAATCGAAGAATACTTTTATTAGCCGGATTTTCTTAACTACTCCTTTTATAAAAGTGCTATAGGCAGAAGTTAAGAGAGCACTATGCTATTAGAACCCTTTTTCTATAGAACCCCTTTTTAACCAAATTACTATTAAAACTAAAATCAGTAAAATGAATTCCCTATTAGCTAGAAGTTAGCAAATATAGAATATACCTGGTTCGTTTAAGGAACCAGCTTCTATAGGGAGTACTCTTATCCTAGCCCCTAGGGCTAGACCTTCCTCTGCTGCTAAGGGCAAGAGACTATAACGCTATAGCTAAGCTAACTAAGATAAATAAGACTTTTTAAACCTAAATGTATTATAAGGAATAGTCTTAGGTTTAAAGGAATCCTTATAATACTAAGATTAATCTAATTAATAATTGTAAAGCGAGATTAGCAGGATTACTTAGGCTATCTTTAACCTAAAGACCTTAGCTTATTAAAGCTAAAAGACGGCTTAGCATATATATTAAACTATTAAGCGAGAATCTACCTACCCTTGCTAAAGCGAGACTTAGCCTCCTTTAGAAGTTGATATAGATATAAAACGGCTAAAAATTCAGCTAATCGAAAAGATTATCCCCTTTAATAATAGGACCTCTTTAATATATAAGCAGTAGTTAGCTTTAATCCAAGACCGATTGCAAGTTAATGCTGACTTATATCCGAATAAGTAAGCTTGCCAAGCCCTTATTTAAGGATCTACTATAGGATAAGCCTAAACGTACTTTAAACCCTAGTACCTTTTAGAGATTAACCCCTTTCGAAACTATTAAGAAATAGTAGAATTGCTAAGCAGTTACTTTTTAACTAGCTAAGAGGTAGACCTATTTTAATCTACTTTTTATTACCTTTATATAAGAGAAGCTGGTTATTTCGAAGAAACTTTCCCTTAGTTTCGAGCCTGATTCTAATCTACTGCGATTTAAAAAAAGGTCTTAAGATTTAAGTAGTTCTTCTTTATATAAAATAAAATTACCCCTTAGCTTAAAGCTGCCTACGCTTTAGCTAAGGCCTCTTAAGGGAAGGACTATACTATTATAGTTAACTAATTGAACGCCCTTAATGCCGAATGCTAAAGTAACCAACTTCTTAACCCTTCGACTAAAAGTAAGGCGACCTTAGTATTATATTAAAAGATATCTGGTTCACTCTTTAATAAGACCGCTCGCGGTCCGAGCGCTAGAAGTACCACCTGAGCTTCTAAGATACTAGCCTTAAAGCCTACTACCCCTTTTTACTAAGATACGCTAGCTAAGGCTAGTTCTCCTGCTTTACCTCTTAAGCAAGCTACCTACTAGACCTATAGCAAAACTAGTCACTATAAGACTAAGTATCCTTTTGCAAATAAGATTAATACCTTAAAAGATATAAAGGAAGCTAATCTGACTTTAGACTTAATTAAGAATAGGGTTGAAATGGAAGAAGATTAGGAAAACGAAGAGGCTTAGGAAAAGACTTCTACTTAGGCCTACAAAAGTGCAACTTATCGAAGCTAGATCTTAACTCTTTAATAAGAGAGAAGCAATTCCTAACCTCTTATACTATTAGTATAAATGGACTTAAAGTATTATTATTAGCTTTAGTAGATACTAGAGCCCTTAGTTATCTGTTTTTAAATCGCCCCCTTTCTATATGTCTTTTAAGAGCGACTAGCTCTTAAATTCTTCCTCTTCTAACTCCTATTCCTATCTATAGATTTTAGAATACTATTTGCGCATAAGCTATACACTATATATGCTTTCACTTAACAATTGATAAAAGGCGTATTTATAACTACCTTTAGGTTATTCTCAACTTAGGCTAGCGCAATACTATTATTAGAGTTAAATAGATATGCCGATTCTAACTTAAACTTAATCTAAGGGAAAACCGATTTATATAGCCTTTGTATTACCCCTTATCTCCCTAATTTATAAAGAAAATTCTTATCCGTCTTCCTCCTTTCAAAGGACTTCGGATCTAATCTAATTATTAAGCTAATATCAATTATAAAAAATAAGAAATAGCTATAGATAAAGCTTAATAGATTAATAGAAGATAGTCTTATATTAATTTAATAGTCTTAACTAGGCGCAAGATCCTTATTGCTATCACTAGGCTAGCGCCCTTACTTATAACTAAGCCGGATCTAGGAAAATAGTCTAATATAAATCGACTATAATCTAACCCTATTTGCAAATGCCCTAAAGCTATAATTCCTATTTGTAAAATTAGTACTAATACCTTTTATTATAATATAAAGTATAAAGAGACTAAGTTCTTTTAAACCAATATTTATAAAGTGGATAGGATTCTAAAGGAAAGATATAAGCTTAAGAATCCTAATATTAAAAAGCTAATTAACGATCGACTCCTGAAATAGTACTAATCTTTAAGATAAGCCTTCTTTAAAAGGGACGCAGATACCCTCCCTTCTTATTAGTACTACAATTATAAGATATAGCTAAAAGGGCCCTTGCCTAATGCCTATTCGCCCCTCTACTATTAATCTACTAAAGAGCTTAAGGTTATAAAAGAGTACTTACTTAAGAATTTAAACAAAGGCTTTATTAAGATAAGTACTAGCCCCTTTGCTTTACTAGTACTATTTATAAAGAAGGCCGATAGTAGCCTTTGATTTTGCATAGACTATCAGAAGCTAAACGCACTAACTCGGAAAGACGCTTACCTGATTCTAAGGATAGATAAGCTTTTAAAGCAAGTATTTAAAGCTAAGATTTTTATAAAACTAAATATTTAAGCCGCTTTTAATCAAATATAAATAGACCCTAAATCTAAGGAATATACTACCTTTTAAATAAGATATAGATCCTATAAATATAAGGTTCTCCCTTTCAGCCTTTATAATAGACCTAGTACTTACTAGTAGTATATAAATAACATTCTTTTAAATTACTTAAATGATTTTTATATAGCATATTTGAATAATATTTTAATTTACTTTAAGAACGTTAAAGAGTACTAAGGACATATTAAAAAGGTACTAAAATGACTCTTAAAGGCAGGCCTTTAAGTAGATATTAAGAAGTGCGAGTTCTATATTACTTAAACTTAATATCTTAAATATATTCTAATAACAACTAGGATCGAACTAAACTTTAAAAAGGTTAAACTATTATACAATTAGAAGTACTTAAAAACTATTACTAAAGTGAAGTCCTACTTAGGATTTTACAAGTTCTACTAATAATTTATTTGCAACTTTAGGCTAATCGCTAAACCCTTTTCTATTTTAACCTAACTAATAGTACCTTAGAATTAGATAGAAGAGTGCCGAATCGCTTTTGAAGAGCTTTGCAAGCAATTGCTCTTAATTCAATAGATTTACCACTTTGACCTTAACTTGCTTATAAAGCTAGAAACTAATACTTCTAATAGCGTCATCGCTAGAGTACTTTCTTAGCAATACTCTAATAAGTAATAGTACCCTATCGGCTTCTATTTGCATATACTCTTAAGTTATAAACCTAATTAGGAAATATATAATAAGGAACTCTTTACTATTATTAAATCCTATTATAAATAGAGACTAAAACTTATATCACTTAAAGAGCGAGTTGATATTTACTTAAATCACCGCTCCCTTAAGTACTTTATAACTACTAAGGTTCTAATTATGAAATAGTACCAATAGATGGAATTTTTATTTGACTTTAATTTTCGAATTATATATACTCTTAGTAAAGACAACTAGAAGGCTGATATTCTTAACTACTAAAAGCAAGATATGCCGGTTTATAAATAAGCGAAGCTAGATAGCCGATCTTAAGTTTTGCTTTCTCTTACCTAGTTAGATACTTAAATTAATATTAAATTAGCCGATAAATTTCTCGCCGAATCTGCTAAAGGCACCCTAGCCTTAATATCAACTGATACTCCTAATTCGACCCTAAATCGATCTAAGGATTCCTTTAATTTGATTGAAAAGCTTTATTAAGATAATTGCAAATCCTTTTAAAAGATTCGCGCCGACCTCCTTAAGAACTACTCCTTAAAAGACAGATTGCTTTACTTTAAGGAGCATCTCTATATACGCTATAATACTCCCTTATGCACTTGTCTAATTTAAGAAGCTTATGACCAACCTTTAAGCGCGCACCCTAGTGGCTTAAAGACCTATTAGCTACTTGCTCTTAAGTACTATTAAGTTAAGATAAGTTCAAACTGCAAAAGATTTATTATAAACTATAGACCTTATTAATTCTCGCATTTAAAGACAATTAAGCAATAAGGCCTCTTATAGCCCCTCCCTATTCCTAACTATCTTATACAGCACTTATATATAGATTTTAAGGATTTCCTTCCTAATAAGCACAGTTTTAATCGAATCCTAGTTTTTATAAACCAACTTAGTAAGAGCGCTATTACAATCCTTTATTAAAAAGATATCAACGCTTAAGGAACTGCCCGATTGTTTGTTTAATAGATATATCGATTCGGCTATACTCTAGAGATAATTATCTTAAACCAAGGCCTTTAATTCGTCTCCTTATTTTAAAGAGAGTTCTACTATATTATCAGTATTAAGATTAAACTCTCTATAGTATACTATAAGGAGATTAATAGCTAAACGGAGATCATAAATAAGTATATTAATTTAAGGCTATAGCCTTTTATTAATTACTATTAAGATAATTAAAGTGAGCTAATTCTATTAATAGATTATGCGCAATCTACCCTCTCTTATACTTCTATTAGTATAACCTTATATTAGCTTAAGTATAGAGTTACACCTTAAACAAGTTAGGACTAGACCTCTTTAAAACCGTCCAGCTTATAAAAGAGATTGAACTAAGCAAAGGCTAGGCTAATAGTAGAGAGGATATACTTAGCTTAAGAAGTAGCGAAAGGTAATATAGAACGCACTTAAGAGAAAATGCAAAAGTTTACAAATTAATATTAAAGGGAGATTGATTAGAAACCTAAAGATATAGTCTACCTTTTAATAAAAAATCTTAAGAACTACCGCCCTAATAGGAAACTAGCTAATTAATAGGATAGTCCTTTTGAAATTCTTAAGAAGGTAGGCAATTTATATTAGATCAAGCTGCCTATAGGTTCTATAATATATAATATCTTTACGCTAAAGCTACTATTTAAGGATCTATAAAACCCTTTGCTAAGTTAGGAATAACCCTGGCCTACTATAAAAAAGATCGCTAAGTAAGAAGAGTATAAGGTATCTAAGATACTAAGTATACGCTTATCTTAAGGGAACTTAAAGTACTAGGTCAAATAGACTAATTATAACCCTAATCTTAGTTAATATCGCGCCTTAAATTTTACAAGATCCTTATATAAGATTCGCGACTTTTATTAGGCCAATCCTATAAAGCTAGGACTACCTTAGAACCTATAAGCTTAGCTAAAGGCTTAGGAAAGCAGTATAAATAATTATAATCACTTAAAAGATAATAGGCTAAATGCGAAATAGGTTAGTAAATAAATCTAAAAATATAAATAAAAAAAAAGGAGAAAAATAATAAAAAATACAAAAATAATAATACTAAGCCCACTGCCCCCTCCCTTTACAACTCCTTTAACCCCTCCTCCTCTGCGCTTAAGGAGATAAGCTCCAACTCTATTCTAGAGCTAGAGCTCGCCTCTTATCTACACCCCCGCTTAGAACGACCCTGACCTCCTCTTACTACCGCTAGCGCCGCCCTATTAGCTGCCGCGCCTAACGCTACCCTTATTACTATAAGCCCCTCTCCTCTTATAAGAGACTCTACTATTATAGCAGTCCGCTCTACTAACGCGGCGATAGACCCTAGGAGGCTTAGCATAATTCAGCTGGATTGCTTTAACCTTACTAGCTAAGACTTAATAAGGTTGCTATACTTTTATTAAAAAGTTAGCGATTAATTCGATACTAATTTAAGTTGAACTTATAGCAACTGTCGCCTAGACCCCCTTTAGCTAGCTTACTATAACCTTAGCTATAGAGCAGAACTCTATAAGGCTAGTACGCTTTAATTAGGAGCGATTAATTAAAGCCTCTATACTAGCTACTAATAGGAAGTTGATAAGAATCCAGGCGCGCTAGACCGCCTTTTAATAGAGCATCTTACAGTTCCTTGCCGAAACCGCTTGCGCGTTATTATCGTCGCTACTATTATCCTCCTCTTGCTACTAGGCAGCCTCCCCTTGCTACTCCTTAAGGGCTGCAGATAGCGCTGCGAACTCCTCCCTAATATAAAAGGGAAGCTATAAATAAGTATTAGCGCAAACAAAACTCTAAAGTCGATTCGAAGTACTTATAAGAATATACTCCGCCTTCTGCTCCTAGCATTAGTAGCACTTTTTACTATATTCCGACTCGAACTCGCACTTATGCGCAATATCGCATATAAGGCGCTGCACGTACTAGTAATAACAAACGCAGTAGGCTATTGCAAAGGCACTTAATAGCAGGGGAATTAGCACTACGCGTATTAGATACGATTCGACCCCAGACTAAGGCAAACTTACTTATAATAGTTAGTAGTAGTAGTAGTAATTATTTCTACTATTATGCATTAGCCCTATACTATAGTAGTAGGAGTAGGGGACCTATACAATTATATATAGTTATTATACTAAGGAAGGAAGATCCTATAAAAGGAAAAACAAATTTGAGTATATAACGCAACTTGCGCTAAACCAAATATAGAATAGTACTATTTATATAATAATGCGCTAAGTATATCACTATACAAAAATCATCATAACCTACTAACGCTTGTAGATAAGCGTTCTTAAAGGGGGGAGGTAGTATAATAGCTATACCTCTACTTAATGCAATTACCTAGGAGTATAGCGTTTTAAGGTTTTGCAATCTCGATTTAATATAGGATTATTTCGAATCGACCTTAAAGGTGCAAAAGGATATTCTTATATAATATTATATAAATAGGCAAAGAGCCTTAAGCTGCTAATATATATAAGAGAGAAGGGCTCTCCTATAGGGAGGGCTCTCTAACTTCTTCGTTTCCTTTATATTAGACCTATAGAATACGCCTTTTGCACCACTTCTTGCTCCCATACTTGATCTCGCACTTCGGCGGTTCTGTGTCGTTACACTTATAGAGGTAATATTAGTATATAACACGCTAAGTTAGAATCTAAAAGAATAGAGAGAAGCAATACTTAGTAAATTCGAAGCTGTAAAATCAGTAGGAACCTTTAAAATAATATTAAGTAAACCTCCTATTGAGAGAAAGCTGATAAAATCGAGATTAGTTCTGCGAAATAAGATCGTAAATAGAGTATTAGTAAGAAGGAAGGCTCGAATTGTACTAAAAGGCTACGAGCAATAGTATAAGGTAGATTACTTTAATACTTTTGCTAGCATTATTAGGCATATAACTCTACGAGTTCTACTCGCCTTTGCAGCCTTAAGAGATCTAGAAATTGAGTAAATCGATATCGATATAGCCTTCTTAAATGCGTACTTAGCTAAAGATATGTATATAGCTCTACTAGACGACGAATGCGACCTATTCTACGAATTATACCCTTAACTTTGCGGAAAACAAGCCTATATTAAGCTTCTAAGGTTATTATATAGCTTAAAACAAGCACCTCGAGAATAGTGGCTATTAGTTAAAGATGAAATAGAGAAGGCTGGCCTATAAAGCGCTAAAGTAGATCTAAATCTATTTATATAGGAAAATCAAGCTAATAATACAACTGCGTATATATTAGTCTTTATAAATGATATACTAATTATTAGAAAATAATAAGATTGCAATTACTTTAAAAAGAAGATTCTTAATACTTAAAAAGGAAAAGACCTAAGGCTAATTAGCACCTTTATTAGAATATAAGTTAAACAAGATCGCAAGGCTAGAATGCTACGAATTTATCAAATAGACTATATTAAAAAGATTCTTAATAGATTTAAAATAGCTAATTGCAAAGGGAATAACCTACCAGCCTTAGCTAGTATAGTATTAAGGAAATTAGGTATAGATAAAGCTTATACTAATAAGCTACTATAATTTGAAGATATCTTACTTTACTAGTAGATTATAGGAAGCATTATATACCCCTCGAACCTTATAAGGCCAGATATCTCTTATATTATCGGCCAATTAGTATAGTATATAGCAACCCCTTTATAAGATCACCTTTAAGCTATAAAACCCCTCTTATAATACTTATAAAAGACTGCTAAAGATGGAATTATATATAGAAAAGGCGAATCAAATCAATTTGACGCTTATATAGATGCCACTTAAGCTACTGAGAACGATAGGAAGTCATTCTAAGGCTGGCTTATTAAGTATAATAGAAGAGTTATTAGCTAAGCTGCGAATAGGCAAAAATCTACTTCTTTAAGTAGTAAATAAGCCGAGATAATAGCGGCTTCCGACGGCTTAAGAGAGGTAGCTTAAATGCTAAAGCTATTCGCCGACCTTAATATACAACTCAATCGATTACCTTATTTATAGCTCGATAACAAAGGAGCAAGATCTCTTACTAAGGAACGAAAATTTTTAGCAAAATCAAAGCATATCGACGTCCGACACTTCTATATAAGAGACGATATGGTAGCTAAAGGCAAGATAATAGTAGCTTATATACCTGGAAACGATAATATGGCAGATTCCCTTACAAAAGCTCTGCCAGGACCGGCCTTCGAGAAATACAAGGGTTATATAGGCCTACCAGAGCGAAAATCGACAAAAGAAGGCTATATAAAGGAAGGAAACCTATAAGAAGATCATATAAATAGAGGAAACCTATAGGAAGGCTATATATAGGGAGGAAATCTATAATACGACTGTATAAAAGGGTGAAAAGCTATGATATAACTAAGTCAGAGGTACTCTTATACTATAACGCACGTTTTGATACTGCAGGGCGGCTGAACTCCATATAAGGGAGACGTAGGCGCCATATACTAGAGAGTATATTGTAGGAGTTAATGAGGCCTAGACTATATAAAAAAAAAAAAAATGTGGGGCTCTTTACTCTGAGTTCTATAGAGCTTTGTAGTAGGGGGCATATTAGAAATATACAAGGTACGGAGATTACCGCACGGAGCGGAGGCTAAGGCTTGGTAAGCCTACCTTGTATATATACTACTTCAGCTCTCTAGAACTAGAATCTACACCTTTCGATTCTGTCACAAACGGGCTGAAGGGTGGGATGGGATATGCTGGTAGAGCCTCAGGTTCGGTACGAGATGAGACCCGTATAGAGTGTTTACCGCATATGTACAAAGCAAAGCTGGAAGCTGAGATGGGACACGCTCGAGTGCGCCCAGCTTTCTTCGCCCAGCTTTCTTCGCGCCGGGACCCGGCGGAGTCTCTGGGGTATCCAGGAGATCCAAGATACACCTGCACCGCCCCGAGTTTCATGGAAAGGAAGACGCAAGAGACAGCAGCAACGTGCCTTTCGTAAATCCAAATCACTGCTTGGGGCTGCGCCCTGATCCGTGGCAAATCTCTAGCCAATGGCTTCCAGATGGGCATCAGAAGCTCTCAATGTTGGCCTTCATAGACACTTGACCATAGCTATCCACAATCTTGACCTCCGTGACTTTGTCGACTTCGTCTTGCATCACGATCCGGTAGTCCTCGCTTACGTACAATGGACTCGTCGCCCGGTAAGCGATTCTTTTGAGCGTGGAATCCCCCCCGTGAACGTCACGCCAGAGATCCAGAATGTTGATCAGGTTGAGGGGTCCGTGAACGACGAGATTCCGATGCCCTTCGACTTGCTCGCACCACTCTCGCGAGTAGTGGATCTTGTGAGCGTTGAAAGTTAGGGCCGAGAACCTGAAGAGAGCGACCGGTGTCTGATTGAAGTCTCGGACATGTCTGCCCTCCGCGAAGGGCACTGGAGCGGGCTTGCGGGCTGGAGCGACGGGGACCGTGATCTCTGGCCGGAAGATCCAGTTCCTGACAGTGTTCTCGTTAGTTCATTCATGCCGGATCGAAGCGAGAGCCTCGGTGGGCGGCGAAAACAGAGCTTCAATCCGCGTCGATGCCCCCCTACCTCTTATCGACCAACACCACACCGTGCTCGTTCTGGAGTTTCTTCTCCACGCCTACGATGATCATCCCCCCTCCAGCTCGATCTTCCTTCCCCGCCGCAGAAGTGAATCGAGTGATCTCGGTAGCCTCTTGTCCGATCCGCAGCTTGTTGCCTCCTCCAACCCATTCCAGCTCCCCACCAGCCCACATTCGTCTCGTGAAAGGGCTGGGCGGGTTGAAGGTGGTCTCTGTGCCATCGCGGCCCAGCTCATCTTCGGCTTGCGATGGCGCGAAATATGCCAGATGATAACCTGCTGGCAGCGGAGTCCCATTTTCGGGGAGACCCTGAGCAAGCTCGGGACGTGCGAGGGTCGCACACAATCGCTGGAGCTGGTTGGCGTCGAGTCGCTGGGTTTGGGTATGCGGCTCCGCGAATTGAGATCGCGAGAGGAAGTCGGCGGCAACTAAGTCTGCAAGAGAAGAGCTATACAGACGGCGAGTAGTCGGGACGAGAGAAATGCAACATCGCGGAGAGCTCAGACCTGAGCGGCAGAGGCGGATAATTGTCGGGGACATGGTGAGGCTTCGACTGATTGACTGCCAGGGTCGATGGCATTGCGTCGGACGGCGGCGGCGGCGCTTGTCATCTTGTTCATGAGACGCCTCGGGGTAGGTATGCACCGTTGATGATGTTTGGATGGGGGCTAGGCTAGATTGCGGAATTATTCCTGAAACTCGGTAACCGAGGCGAAGTGGATCCACCCTGAGCGCCGAGTCTAACGAGAGATACATCTTCATGCGTATCAGTGCAGTATCAGAGGTGCAACGATTCGGAACATTGACAGCACTGGTATTATGCATATCGGGATCTTGCTACCATTAGTGAGGGCCGAGAAACAGTCAAAACGTACGGGGGCGAATGGGAACGAGTAATCTTTTGGTTTTTTTGAAGCAATAAAACAGCTATCATTATCCCACGAAACGGTATTGTCCTCTCTTCAAATCCACGACGTTCATGACTCCTGGTCACTAACGACACCGGCGAAGAACGCCCACCCGTCATCTTAATCAATCATGGTCCATGAGAAGGGCCAGTGATCTTCCACCTCTCATGGCACCAAATAATCAGATGGCTTTTTCTTCATGTAAATCTTCTACCCCAGGAAGTATCCATGGACGCTATTATTCATATCTCTGGCCCATTTCAGTACCGGCCATGTTGGTGGCCCGATTATCTCTTCGCTCCTCCATTCTCCTGACAAATTCTCTCTCGCTGGGGCTGCGTGGGCTGGCATCCTGTGAAGTCGTTAGCGAGTGAACGTAGATTATCGGTCATGTGCCCTTACAATCCCCAACAGAGCGGAAATGCTGGTAGCATTCAACTTGGTCTCTGGAACCGGGGTTGGCAATCGGTGCAGAGGCTTGGTGTTGTATCCGAGGTGGATATCGTGGAAAGGCTGGGCATCGGGAGCAGGAGAGACACATGGAGTTGGAAGAGCATTGGTGGTAAGGATTCCTCGCTTCCAGGTCTCCTCGAGCAAGAGCGGAGAGGCTCCTGCGCCGTACTCGCAAGCAACGAGGCCCCAGAACGAAGCTCGGTGGGCGTCGTAGATTTGGCGAAGGCGCTCCTGATCCACGGCGGGGATGTTGACCGGACCAGATGCAAGACCACAGTCGAGGCGGAGGGCTAGGTTGGCGGCCGAGTCGGACAGAGCACGATGAGGTGAAGATGGCTTTGGAAGAATAGCCACCGGGTGGCTGACCCTCTGCGGCGGAGGGCTGCTGGAGTCGGCGCGTTGGATAAGCATTGCGGCGGAAGGCAGCTGGACGTGGAAAGACGGTTGCCGCGAGTAATTGTAGGTTGGAGGGGTAGCTGCCCGCATGTTCTCGCTGATGGGAGATGGCATCGAGTGAGACATGATAGGCGAGGGAGTCGAGGAACCAGCATCGGAGCCAGCAATCGAGCTCGCATTTGAACCAGCGTTGGAACCGGCATTGGAAGACGTAACGGAGCTGGTGCGCGTGCGACGGTTGCTGCCATGGGACAGTTGATGGTGGTGTAGGCGGCACGCCAACTCCGTCTTCTTTAGGTGAGCGGCAATGTGTTTGTATGGCATCTTCTGGAGCCGAGCCTGGCGCAGGTAAGCTTCCTGTCATGGGTGTGTCAGTCAGTCTTCGAGAGCCGCCGGCGCACACCCGTACCTCATCGTCGCTCCAGGCTCTTCCGCCACCAGTAGATGCCGGCTTTCTAGCCTTCTGCACTCCATAGTCGTGGCGGTTGATGGCATCGACGGAGGTGTAGTGGGACGGTGCCGCATGGGCAGAGATGTTCATCTGCTGGGGAGACATGACAGTCGTTGCTCGCCGAGTGAAGTCGAGAATCGGCACGGAAAATGTAGATTTAAGTGTAAGACTTGGTGATCCAGCAAGTGGCAAGAACCGAAGTGTAGATAAATAGGCAGGCCGTGCTGCGGAAGAGTGTAGTTTCTGTGCAGAAGGTCGCGTGACGGAGGGGAGAAGGTATATCGATAGGAAGTGAATGAAAAAAAAAAAAAAAAGTCGAACAACGCTTTAGTCTAGAATTAAAGAATGTTAGCAGCCAAGCCAGTTGGGCGGAGAAAGAGAGTGTGTTAGCTGCCGAGACCGTAGTCGATGTCGTGTGTAGGAGGAGAAGGAGAAGAAAGGAAAAGCCGAATGGGTGGTCTAGGTGATCATATATGAACATCGCCTCGCCTCATCAGACCATCTGGAGTATCCTCACTCGGTAGCAGATCACAGCCGTGCACCCCTTTTCCTCCGAAGTTTACCGGGATGGACGGGTGGCCGATGTCCCTGACGGTTTCTGATCACACATGGCTGGCTTTTGCGTCTTTCTTGAAATCACCTCCTTTCGTGCTGTTGCTCTTCATACTGGCGTTTCTCATTGACCGGGGGGGG
>JAENRP010000398.1:0-21950 GCA_024741835.1 Diplocarpon mali | reverse complement strand
TTTGAGATGGCGGGTTGTCGTCGCCTGGGAGGAGTCACAATTTGCAGCGCAGAGTCGAGATGGCAAGCTGTCTGCGAAGTGTCGAAGGTTTCTCTTCCACTCTTCGAATGCGTTGAATGCTTCTGATGAAGCCGGTATCATCGGACGGCCAACGATTTACAAGATCCGACCCGAACCATTGCAAGAGCACGGCAGATTCACGGCCCCCCCTTGGACCGCAGAAGCATAAATCGCAATGAGTCTTGCAACAGCAACTCGCAAAGTTCTGATTCTCCGGCAACGATGAAGCGGTGCAGGTTTGTGCGGGCGAAGATGGTCGCCATCCCTGATTTTCCCTGCCCAGGCGAAACCTCGCTTGTGGACTCTTGTTTGGTGGTGCGCCCAAACACTCCCGAACAAGGTGAGGCACCATCTCTCTTGGCCGTTCAAGGACTTTCTCTGGACGGACCAGGACCCAGAATCTGGAATCCGGAATCCCGCATCCCGCATCCCGCACGATCTTGTCGTGGACAAGCCGTAGGGAAAGTTGTGAGCGACGCATCCCCGCCAGATGTACGGATTGGCACTGGTGGCCAGCTGTGCGGCGCCGTTGAGGTACGGCTCTTGGATAACTAACCTACCCACCTACATACCTACCGGAGCCGCCAATGCCACGAATCCCACCATGGGCCGCCGACGCTGCAAAGTGGTTGGAGCATCCGAAGGTCCGAAGGCATCCGTTTCGTAGCTGGGACGGGTGCGAGGCACCGAGGAAACACTGTCCGACACTATTACAGCAACAGGAAACGTATCCACCTCGAGGCGAGAAGCTCGTACTGAGTGAGGTACGAAACTGCAGTTTGCCAGCGGCGGGGTGAGGCTTGTTGACTCTTCGGCCCTGGCATGGAATCCTGACCGCCCTGAGCGAAACAACCCCCCCCTCCCCTCCTAAAAAACAAGTCAATGAGCGCGAGGGATTTGCGGATACGGATAAGCCAGATTCACCGTTCGTACGGAACCTGAATCATGTATTGGCGATCCAGGACAACGGCAATTTTCCTTTTCTCGGCTAAGGAAGGGGGAGGGGGAAGAGGCATACGACGATCATGATCGGTTGATCATGGGGAGAAACGCAGTTGACCACAGGGCGCACTCGATATCAGTAGAGAAGTTCGGTAGATACATATCATACCGTGATACCAACCGGAGAGGATATTGGAACTGCGACTGCCTCGTGGCTGGATAAGGGTACCTAAGGTACGTAAAGGGTGAGCTCTGAGCCGCGATCTGCCATCCGATCCATCTTCTATTGACGTTGAAATCTCTGCCTTTACCTCTACCGACATTGACACCTATACATAGACCTACCCGTCTCTTCTCGCCTCGTCTCTTGCTCGGGTCGTCGTCGATTCGAGCCACTGAGCAACCCCCCTCTCGACCGAGGCCAGCTCCCAAACGTCCCGTGTTCGGAATCCGTCTCGACCCAACCTCCACACGGCGCAGGTCCACCATGGCATCGGAAATCGAACTTTTGCCGCCGTCAGAGAGTCCGCCCGTCGTCGGCTAGGGCAAGTGTCGAGCGACGGACTTGTGAGGACAGCAGGGTGGCATTATGCGCCGCGTTTGATTCGATCTCGAGTATTTCGAGTACCTTGCGTGGGTGGGCGAGTGGAATGGATCGATTAGTTGGTGCGCTCTCCTGTTTCTCCGCGGTTCCCTTTGACTCGTGGATGTCTCCTCGTCCGAGCATCATATCACATCTTGCTGCAGATCTAGTCTTCCAAATCCTCCACAGAGGTCGATGGCGTGTAGAATCAATGGTTTTGCCGGTCTCGGGACTCTGCGTGCCCTGCCACGGAGGGCACGCAATGTTTTGTTTCTTGCCCTCGCTCGGCAATTCGCTATGCCAGAAGGCCCACGGCTGGAGAGCATGTCCGAGTGCAAGGAAGACTCACGAGAAATCTCGTGTACTTCCGAAGCGATTCGTGGTCGCGACCAAAGTGCGTGAGCGATCTATGACTACTGCTCGAGGCTCCGAGATGTAGAATTTCCCGGAGACTGAGCGAAGAATGCGGTCGAAAATCGCTCGAACAGGGGATTCTGCTGGGAGTCACACTCGAGCTTGACTGGCGTATCCGGGAATACCTATTCCCAAAATCCATTATTATTCCCTCGGTTTTCAGCGCCGAGGTCTCTCGTCAGGAGATTCATCCCAGTTTCGTCCTATGCCGCCCGTCCATGGTGGCGTGGAGAAGTTTCTCGGCCCCATGTCCACCCTCGCCCCAACATACTGTGCGCGTCCCAGGGTGGTGATGCAGTGAGAGGCTTGCTGCCAGTGCTTTCCCGCATAAGCCCTCACGACCAACCATTCCAGCCGCTGCGCCGCGATGACGCGAATTCCAAGCCGGGGAGAACCGACGGTCTTTGACCGGTCCCAATCTTGCTTTCCGAAGAAAACATCCCCGAGACCTCGCGAGGCAGGAAGAAGCATTAACCAACGAAGCTTCATCCAACTTGACATGATCTCTCTGGCTTTACTGCTCTGCCGACCAAGCTCCGGGTGTGGCACGCCTTTTCAGATTTGCAGAGCATCCTGGATTCGATCTCCGGGCCGGCGAAGGGCGCCTCTGGATACTATTCCTGTCTGTCTCCTATGGATGGGTATAGCATCAGCGATCAAGGCGTTGTCGAAGGCCTGCTGCGACTGCGACTGCAACTGCGAGCCGCCAGCTCCCGAGCCGAAAGGAAGTTGTGCTGTCTCCAGAGAGACGTCCGTGATGATGCTCTAGCAGGCAATGCCCACTCGAGCAAGTAGCGTACGGTACATGCCCGCCGTGACGGCCCGATGTCGAAGTGGTCCGCGATGCCATGCTCTGGTCGGCATCTAAAGAACGGACGTCACGAATGCGCCCAGTCTCTGCCTCGGTGAGCCTCGAGCTGCACGCATGGCCATGGGCATGGAAGAATGGGATCGGGCGGCAGCGCTGGCCTGGCCTTCCGCATCTCCCCTGCTATTGGAAATCCGGTGCATGACCGGGCCCGTCGACTGGAGTGCGCGAGACCCCGTTGTTCGCGGATTCGTGTTGCTGACGTTGACGAGGCCCCCGTCTCCTCGCGCCGAAAGACCGCCGCGTTACTTCGGCTGCTACCACGTCTTGTTTTCTTTCCGTCTCCAGGGCGGACGAACATTCCCCTGCTCCTCATTCGTGGCTGCTCGGCTGGCAGGTAAGGAGGCAGCTTATACCCAAGGGGCACGACCTGTGGGTGAGCTACCCTGCCTCCCTCTCGACCGACCTGGAGTAATGCATTCGCGTACCTATGCTCTCTGCAGCATGCCCGAGCCGTGCGGCAGCGGTGCCGCGGTTACGCGTTGTCGCCCGCTGGCACCAGCGTGGTAAAAGCATCGCCCGAGGTCTCTCCCCACGGCATGCCGCCCGCGTTCGTCTCGCGATCTGCATGGAAGCAGATATCAACCCGATGATCAAAGATACCAGGCGTCGGCCCTGGCATGATTTCGGTTTTCCTTGCGTACCTCGACGCTCGACCAGCGTCCCTGTCGTTCAGCTGCTCGCTGGGATCTGATGTAGAATACCCCCAACGGGCGTCGGGGTGTTGACGAGATGCTACCTGGTGAGGTTGAGGTTTCCCTCAAGCTTCGACAGCCTTTCTGCCAGGCGGTGACGGTGCTGAAGAGCGCTGTCCCTCAGCTCTGGATACAAAGTACCATAGTTCTCTGACCAAGACCTTATCTCTCTCTCTCTCTCTCTCTCTCTCTCACACACACACACACACACACATCTAAGCCACATCCAAGTCGTCGAGCCCGGATGTCGCGGCGGCACCTTGATCGCCTGCAGCGCAGCGAGATTAGCTCTGACGGGCGCCCCTGGCAACCTTATCCCGCACCGCACGAACCGACAGAGTTAAGGTCGGTGCCGAGGGATCTGCTGTGAAGTAGCTTTCTGTCGAGGTGCCGCCGGTGGGGATTCCCGGGATGCCTGTCAGGGGTGGGCTGGGGGTGAATGATCGTTGATCGGTACGGTACTCTGGACACCGCGATACAGACACACATACAGACACACACACATACACACACACACACAGAGTCGCAGCAAGGAGCAAGGAGCAGGAAGCTCTACACCGGCCGGGTCTCCGTGTGGCTCTCTTGCACCGGGACTCTCCGCCACGACGCTACGCGGGGTACTCGAGCGCGGAGCACCGAAGATGCCACTCGGTCCCGTCATCATGGAGACACGTACGGTATAGTACCGGACAGTATGTGGGTATATGTATGTATATGATGATGATCATAATACCTGCAGTTGAACGAAGCCTATTAGAATTAGAATTAGAATGACGATTGGAATGAGAGTTGGAATCATCATCACGATGATTACGATAATTACAATAGTCACAGTAATTATAATAAGCACGGTAATATAAGAATGACAAGAATGACAAGAATGACAAGAATTACAAGAATTACAAGAATTACAAGAATTACAAGAATTACAAGAATTACAAGAATTACAAGAATTACAAGAACTACAAGAATTACACAATAATCATGCAAGAATTCCAAGAATTCCAAGAATTCCAACAATACCAACATTACTCCCCTCGACGAACCGACAGATCCGACCGAGTCAAACGCCTGCGTTCTACCGGCTTCGTTCGCTACCTACCTCCTCCCTCCTCCCTCCCCCCTCACCTCACCTCATCTCAGTGCAGACATCGTGCCATCTCCTCTCAGCCTTTCTGCCTCGACCGGCCCTGTACTCGACCAACCCACCTGATGCCCCGCCCGAGTTCGTCCGTTCATCTGGCTCACCCTGGAGATCCCGCCGTGACTCGCTGGACTTCCATTGTGGAGTCACGGCTGCTTCAGCCACAGCTGTGCCCCCCCCCAGCCTGATCGGGGCAGTCAGAGATGCAGGAAAGGCCCGTTAGGCCTTGTGGACCGTAGGCATCTACTGCTTTCCAAATACCCAAGTCGTAGGTCACTTGTACCGGCCGACATCCCAGTCTCCCAGCGCGGCAATCCTCATCTCGTCCACGGGCCATCCTACCCTCCAAGGCCTGGAGCACGACAACGTGGATCGCTGACCCCGCGGTTTCTTGGTATCGCCCACTCCAGGACCAGATCACTGCGCGCCGCTCTCCATCTCCGCCGCCAATGTCGAATCGTGCGGGCTGGGGTGACAACGAGTCCGCTGCGAGGACCTCGCCTTCACGGACCCGAGCAAGTACAACTGATTCTCGTGGCAAACCACCAGCGACCTCCTCGCCAAAGCGAAAGAGGCGCGCACCAGGGACAGGTCAGGCTTCCACGTCACTGCAGATGTCTGATCCTCTGAGCTCGGCAATGTCGGTGGCGGATGAGGAGCCCAGCATGACGGGCGCGCTCATGGCTCCACCGTCAGCCAAGAAGAGTAGGACGAATACCCCATGGACTGCTGCCGAGGAGCAGCGGTTGAAGATCATGAGGGATGCTGGAAATAGTTGGGCAGAGATCGCAAAGGTACGCCCGCGCCCAGGCAAACCCACGCCGAGGCTGTCCGGGAGTCGAAGCTGAAGATGGATATTCAGTCTTTCCCCAGCAGAACCGAAGGCTCCGTCAAAAAGCATTGGTACAAGGTAAGAGACCCACGTTACTCACCGGAAGGGACTCGGACTGATGGATGTGTAGGACATGCATTACGCAGAGTTTGCCGAGGATGAGGTATGTGCGTCCCCGCGAGCACGAGGTGTTATCTCTGATGCTACGATAGTCGCAGGCTCTTCTGAACGCCATCAAAGAATACGAAACCAACAAGTGGAAGGAGATTGGCAAGAAAGTTGGCAAGCCTGCCAAGGTGGGATGGCCTCGTGTTTACCGCCACGAGAGGAGTACTCGCTGACTGGTGGCAGGCGTGCGAGCAGTATGCCAAAGAGAATTTCGGTGGCAAGGTGTAGAGCTCGAAAACGACACATTTCCTGGTCCTTTGGGGCGGCCTTCTCGCAGGGAGGCAATGGGTTTTATTCCGCTCGCTTGATCCGTATTGTTGTCGCGTCACCTACCGAGACTTCACTGCCCGCGCTTGGCACCTTTCGCACCAAACGAAGCCGTCCTCACACCTCCTCGCCAGCCTTTCAATCGCTTCTTTCCTTCCGGCATGGCCATGCGGCAGCATATGGCTGGCGCAGGTGGAAATCATCAATGCCTCCTCGCTACTTCACAAACTTTCCAATGTACGGGTGGGTCTCCTGGGTCCGGGCTACAGGCCAGTATTTGATTTCTTTCAAGCGGGAGTTGGGGAGTTGAAATGCCCAATGGGGAGAAACGGCGCGAGCGAGAGATTCCCTGGACGCCGATGCTTTCCAAGGGCGGAGGGTATCGCTTTCGGGTATCTTTTCTGGGACAGTGAGCGATTCAGTGCAAGCTGATGATGATCTCGGGAGGAAAAAGTGCAAGTGTTTACAGAGAGACGTGACCGTGCCGACTGCCCGGATCAAGGATCCGACCTACCGGGCATGAAGCCCCAGAACACTCGGTTCCCATCCATTGCCGTCCTCGTCCTACCATTATCTCGCGGGCCCGTGCATCGCTCGGCCGTCACAAGCGGTACCGTTCTGTGCTGCTCCCTCCGCCATGGGCTTCCCGCGCACCGGAGAACTTGGTCGACGGAACAATGGAACGCGAGGTGCGTATGCGGTGGCTCGCTGTGGGGTCCGGGTGCTTTTGCGTTTGCGTCTGACGCGGTGCGAATGTGTGGGGTATGGGGGGTTATTTCTGTCGGAGCTCGTCGTTGCTCTGGTTCAACGAGAGCAGCATCCGCGCGCTCTTGGCTTCCCAGTGCGGCGTCTGCGCTTTCGATGGTGTTTGTCTGGTGTGGGAGATTGTTATCAGTAGCAGACGTAGTAGCCAAGCACGACGTTAGCAGCTCCATTGCACAGGTTCTCGGGTTCCTGAGTTGGGCGGGGAGTATGTGACAGTCGCACGAGTAGAAAATCGCGGGGATCGGGGCGTACGACCCAGTTCGAGGGAGGCATGGCCGGTGCCCTGTCGCCGGAACAAACATCGAGAAGAATGAGCCGGGGGGGTTGGGGGGGCTGCCCGAGCTGGTGTTGCCGGCCGCGACACCGACGCCTCGCCCCCTCGGGAGAAGCGAAAGGCGATGGGGGGGAGGTTCGTGAGGGAGGTCGGTCAGTTTGGTCGGCGAGCGTTGTCGGGATGCGCAGGATGTCAGGGGGAAATGGTTGTCCGCGTAGGTTGTCGGGATGCGCAAGATGCCAGGGGGGAAATGATTGTCCGCGTGTTGCGAGTGCTCCCGGCTCTGGTGCTGCGCAGGTCCGACTCGGTGTCGCGAATGGGCCAAGGCAGAACAGGGCGGGCGACCATGACAACCCGGCAATTGTGTTTGCGTGGAGGGCCGACGAGGATCACGAAGCCCGTGCTGCACACACCGCATCGTCGCCGTCGCTACAGACAGATGGTTGACGCGATTCTCTCGCGGCGTCTCGGCGCCGGGGTCGGCAGTTGGATTTGTTCGCCGGGACCAGCGCTTCCATCTTCCACATTTCCGCCAGGAGAGGGGGCAGAGTTCCGGATAGAGTCAGGCGCTTGGACAATCGGCGCGACTGTCTAAACTCAGAGTTTGGTCTCCACATCGTACATCGTACCAAGCTTCGAGTGACCAGGTCGAAGGATCCCCGCCAGTCAACTCAATGCTGCGACATCCCCGGCCAGCGTTTGCTCCTCTGCTCTGCTCGTTCCGCCGCCGCCCAAGGCACAAAGGCACATCTGGCAGACAGGGCGGAGGTCCGGTCGGCTGGTCGGCTGGTCGGTTGGTCGGCTGGTCGGCTCGCAGGTCGGCTCGCAGGTCGGGCGCCTCGACCGGTGGCGGGAGACTGTGTAGACTGGAAAATAAATAAACCAAAGAGCCCACGACCAGGAATGCGAGCATAGTCTCTATTTCCGTCCCTTGTTGCCCCCCCCGTCCGTAGGTCCGAGCAGCGATGCGATGTTTATTCGAGAGTTCATCGAGATCCACTTTGGCTTGTCCCGTCCCTCGGCCCCCTGTCGCCCCCTCCAGATTGAAGGTACCAGTAAACCATAAATCTAAAATGTCTCGCCTCTCCCCTCCGTTGCCTCCCTTTCCACCAACATCCCTTTTCCCACGTCCCCCCCCGGTGCCAGACTTCCACCTCCTGACGCTCCGTGCTCGACTCGACCGTCGGCATCGCGACGCTCCATTCACTTCCACTCGACGACGACTGGGACTTCGGGTCCGGTTCCCCTCGCTGCATTATACTTTCGCTACCGAGCATCAACACAAGAGCGCCTCTCGGCCTCTTCGCCCCCAGCCGCAGAGAAGCCACGACCACAGAGAGCACATTCCCCAGAGACTCACAGTCGGCGTATCCTCGCCAAAAGTACCTGGGCCCTCACGGCATTCTCCAGAACTTCTGGTTTCGGGCTCGGCGCTCACCTGGCCACCTGGATACCTCCCGGGACTTCGTTTTTGGTTTGCTCCATTCGGCCTCAATCTTCCCAAATGCTTCGCCCCTCGGCCTGGTTGACCGTCCTGGCCGCCGCGTCGGCTGCCCTCGCCGCGCCCCCGACCTGCAGCCAGACCCAGAAATGCCCTGCTGACACGCCTTGTTGTTCGCGTAAGGAGCCGTAGCACTCGGGGCGTCTCTGGGAAGAGAGAGGCTGACTTTGCATGCAGAATACGGATCATGCGGTACAGGAGCATACTGCTTGGGAGGCTGTGACCCGCGATCTTCCTTCAAGCTCGAATCCTGCACCCCGGCCCCGGTCTGCAAGTCTGCACACCACACCTTTGAGAACTTGGATAAGGTCGTAGCCAACACCAAGTATCTCGGAGATGCCAGCACCGCGGACTGGGTGTCCAGCGGAGAGCCCGTCGCGTATCAAAACAACGTCCTCTTGACCATGCCTCCAGACTCCGTTGGGACTCTCTTGGCTAGCACGACTTACATGTGGTACGGAAACGTACAGGCGAAACTCAAAACGAGCAGGGGAGCGGGTGTGGTCACTGGGTTCATTCTGCTCTCGGACATCAAGGACGAAATCGATTATGAGTTTGTCGGTGTGGATCTAGAGCATGCCCAGTCGAATTGGTACTTCCAAGGAATCCCGGACTGTAAGGAACTCGGCCCTCGGAGAAAGGCTGGGGTTGTCGCTGACCTGCGGTAGATGTGAATGGTGCCAATATCTCGCTCTCGGACACCTTCGAAAACTACCACACGTACGAGATTGAGTGGACGCCTGATTCCATCACATGGAAGATCGATGGGCAGGTTGGACGTGTGCTGCAGAAGTCCAGCACCTGGAATGCCACTGCCAACCAGTATAGATACCCTCAGACGCCTTCCCGTGTCCAACTCTCCCTCTGGCCCGGCGGAGCTGCGAGCAACGCCAAAGGGACGGTTGACTGGGCAGGAGGATATGTCGATTGGGAAAATGCCCAGGACATCAAGACCAACGGCTATTACTACGCAACTTTTGAGTCCGTAACCATGTCTTGCTACAACGCCACCAGTGCCCCTGGTACCAACTCGGGGGTGTCCTACACTTACAATGGATACGCTGGTACCAACGACACGGTGGTGGACGGCGATGATCCGACGGTTCTGGCCTCTTTCCAAGGGACCGGCACAGACATGGATGCTGGCAAGCCGTCCGTATCCGGAACCGCGACCACAGCGAAAGCCACCGCGACGGCGGAGACGGTCCCCGGTCTCTCGGGAGGCGACCCCGCCGGTATAGACTCCCACGCCGCCCCGACAGTAGCAGCTTCGTCGATCGCATCTCAGGCCACGGGGACGTCCAACTCGGGATCTGGTTCGGGGACCGATACTGCCACGGGAAATGGGTTCTCGCAAGGAGGTAGCTCGACCGGCTCGGGAAGTTCCAAGAGCGGTGCAGACACTCTCGTCGGCCCAGAAAAGGTGCTCAAGGGTAGCCTATTTGCCGGGATCGTTGCGGTGATTGCGATGATGGCGTTGTAGAATTTCTTGAGGAGCTCTGCCTCGGTGCTTGGGCCGGGCTTGGTTGCTGCATTTGCGAACGTGGACGTTGAGTTTCTTTGGCTTACCACAACTAGGGTCTTTTAGTATCTAATGGCGTTGGCCGTCCCCTCCTTGGACACATCCGATTACTCGGGAAGGGGTGTTGGTTCCTGTATATATTTTGGTAGCGTGGTGGTAGCGACGAACAGCGATGCACGTATCAGATCGTTTAATGATTCGAGGACCAACCGTGTCCCTCGTCTTCTGCTCTGGCTGGTCACTGGCCGGCGGTTGCATGCAGCGGGCTCACGGTGACGGGTGCAAGGCGGGTGATCATGCGGGGCAAGAGACTGGTGAGACTGCGCTTGGAGGTGTTGTTGACTTGCAAGCTGAGCCTTGCCTCCCAACGCCCCCGAGAAACTCACCTCTTCGTCAAGAGAGACAGGAGACGCTGCGAAAAGAGAGGGGAAGGAGTAACTTTTCATTTTGGGCCGCCATCAGGACCATCCGGGCGCATTGTCCGCATCATCCTCATCCTCGTCCGTTCCGTCCAAGCCCTCCAAGGGAAATGTCAGGATAGCAGCGATTCCACCCAGCCCGTCTAACCTCCGGCCACTTTCGTGGTCACTGCTGAGCACCCGCGCATCTCCTCCGTCTTCCTTGACCTTGTCGACTAACTTAACCCACCGTTTTCGTGTTCCGATCTCTTGACTCCGGAAAAGGGAATTGTTGATTAGCAGCACCCCGCCACCACGTCCAACAGCGCCCTTCTCAACGGCCTGCTCAACCTCGCTCGGCCCATACCATGCCCTGCCGTCGTCCTTCCGGAGCATAGTCATGAAGTCATCCATGAACCGTGTTTCCCGGGAGTACTTTGTATCCTTCAACTTCGCAAGCACTTCCGGACTTTTCAACACCTCATTCAAGCTGTGGAGGTGCCCGGAACTGGAATGGATCACCAGGAAATTTCCTTTGTTTGCCAGGACCGCTCTCTCAGCCTTCCGAGTTGCCTCGTCAAGAATGTACTTCAGAAACCCGGCTGCGGTAAATCCAGGGCCTGCAAGTAGTAGCGGCCGAGGCTGCGTGATGTCGACGTGTCGTTTCAAGGTACCCAGAGTGTTTTCGTAAAACTTCATCAGGCCCTTGTCGTGGTCTCCTGCTCGACCTGATCGTTTCCTTGGTATTCCCGTCTCAACTCGTTGCTTCAAGACCGTCTGATGCTCCGTGATGAGGCATATATTCGCCATGCCTTCCTGCATGACAACAGCCGGTACCACGCCTTCTTTGTCTTGCTTCACAGCCTCCCTGACGACATCCAGAGCTACCGAGTCCCATCCATCGCTCTTTTCCAGAGTAAAGTTCCGCTGTAGCTCCAGGTCCAGGGTGTGAAATGCACCGACCTTCACATGCTTGTTCTCCTCTGCAACCTGCCCGCCTACGTGTAGCTGCCCAGCTTGAGGATCGAAGTCTATAGACGTCACTCGGATAAGCAAAGTGATGTGGACTCGAACTGAACTTGTGCTGCCCGTGCTTGACTCGTTTGTCACTCGTCGGATGGCGGACGCGCGTAAGAGATCGGTAGGAGCAATGAGATTGTAGGCGTGCCACTTTGCAAATATGAGCTTGTGGTCCAGTTGACAGGCACGACTCTTACCATGTCTTCGGGCTCTTCAGGGAAGAGTGTGACGGTGCCAGAACCATCGCGCTCAATGTTCTGCTTGATGAGACGCATTTTGTCTTAGGGATATAATTTGGGGCTTCCCGGTTGAGTTCTGAGTGTCAACTATTGTTTAGCGGATTTGGAAAAGCTGTCAGTAGCCGCTCAGAGGTGCGTTTTTGGTCTTCACGAGTACCAAGACTGGGATGGAGCTTGGTAGTGGGGTTGATGGAGGGGCAACGTCAAAGAATCTGTGCTCAGACGCAGAGACCCAGCCACATTGATCATCTGCCATTGAACTTGGGCCTTGATAGAATGGCAAGCATCAGGATCAACTCATAGCATCGCATGCATTTGACCCCCGATATTCCCGCTTTAGGGTACGAGCTCTGCAGTCCGATCAGGTCAACAGCGCCTGTTAATTGATACCAATTTCGGGCTATCAAGCGACGGTAGAGGTATCGATGGAATCCCACGACCAGCCTCTCGATAGGTGATCGCTGACACCAACCGCGATGTGCTTGCCACCCCGAAGAGGTCCAGCTTGATAGATGCTCGAGCAACAAGACTACCCACATACTGAGGTACGCATCAGTCCTATAACTTGTCATCCTGTCTTGAAGAAGCGTCCTCCTAAGAATTCTGCCACCAGAGGCAGATTAACAATTGCCTATGCCTAGGTAATGTGAAACTGACCACGATACTTGGTCGCTAGGAATATTCAATCCCTTGTTGCAGCCTACAGTATCTCGGGGGGAAGAGACAGACGACGCAAGATCGACGTACATGATTTGGGGCCGGTCATTACATTTGTCGGAGCCGCCGCTTGCAGACGAATGCGCGCCGAGTCTGTCAAATGACTTCGTGTTGTCAAATGCTGACTGCGTCTACCGCGTCGCAAGACGCGACAACTAATCCGAGCACAGACCACCGAAGCATCGACCGGACATCCTCTTGAACTTGAACTTCATCTCGAATTTCAACCTGAACTCCAACTCGAACTGTTTGAGCCGCATGTCTCCCCGCCAATATCCCAGCTCCCTCTCTCCTCAGCACATAACCTCAGAGGCGGGAGCTCCTGCCCACGTAACCCTCCCTCAAGCGCTCCTAGCACGCTCGACAAACGAGCTTTTCTCAGATGGCAGAAGATCGTACCAGCCTCCACGGCACGGTCGGAACAGCGAACGAGACAATTTACCACAGGATGGGCGGGCAACGAACATTCGAACTGATACCAACCACGCTGGTCAAATACAATGGCATCCGCCGGCCCATGACCAGCAAGGCTGCCAAGAAGGCATACCAGCAGGCCAATCGAGGGGAAAAGGTCTCCAGGGCGGAACAGCGTAGACGGGATGCGGCAGAATTAGAGCAGCAGAAGAAGGAATACGAGAAGGAAAGGGCGGCAGCAAGGGCAAAAGCCGCAAGGGACAAGAAGGCGGCCAAGGCGAATGCCGAAAAGGAAGCCCGGAAGAAGATGGGAATCCCAGAGCCCAGCAAGTTCGTTCGCGCAAGTCAACCTACGATTTCCAGATTCGTGAGGAGCGGCAGCAAGGGCAAGAGGTCATGGCAGGAGATGGAGAATGCGGGAGAGGACTCAGATCAAATGATGCCAGGCACAGAGAAGGATGCCGCAGAGCCACCCGCGAAACAGGGAGTGGCGACGGAGGAAGATTCCGAGAATGAGTTTGGAGATTTCCCTTCTTTGTCACAAACGGATATACTAGAGAAGATTGACAGCTCGATAAAGAATTCCCATTCTGCTCTATCAACTTCACAATCGCCGGGTTTCGAAACTACTCCTCGTTCGAAACGAGAACCTCGCCCCCGCGAAGCATCCCAAGAACTACCAACGAGGAAGCCCATTCAGTATCCAGTCGATGATCCCGAGGCGATTGATGAAATGGTTACCACGCAATTACTCTCCGACCTTGCTGAGGCTGTAGCCAAATCAGATACAGTAGGGCCATCCGTTATTCTTTCACCAGAACCCCGACAACAGAGCGAGTCGTACGATATAGCCCCAGCTTCCGCCGCTTCTCATCGCTCTGCTGGTGTCTCTTCTGAGGCCTGCCTAGGCATAAACCCCAAGATTGAGCTCTCCAGTCTTGCCGATTCTAACAGCATTGAGCCGGCCCAGCCACTACATCACGTTCGTAGCCATGATAATGCTGCATTCGATACGTGCCGGGCTGTAAAGCCACCACTACAAGAACGCTCTACTGATATGCCGCCTCCATGTCTTCCAGTCAAAGCAGTCAGATCTATCTCTTTCACACCAAGGTCCCAATCTTCATTCTTCCTCTCTCACGAGAGTATGGGCACTAGAATGTTACCGAATGCTACTCTTGTATCAACGCAAGCATTCCTCGAAACGCACCTGGACGAGTTCTTTCCTAGCCCGACTCAGGAAATACGAGAACTTCTTGACGATGTGGATGATTTTCCATCAAATACTCAGATTGCTCAGGAGCTGAGCCCGAAAATGGATCCAAAAACTGGCACGTTTGATGGTTTAGTATGTACTCAAGACTGCCACCTACCTCCAGCGGACTTGGCAGAGATCGGTACGCCGAGCCGGGAACCTTCGAAGTTACATGGAGGTCTGAAGGACTCATGTATGCCACGGCCGGATTCACGAGAAAGTCGTAGATTCTTCGAAGAGAAAGACGAGGACGTACTTCATGCCGCTATTCAGGAGAGTAGGGCTTTGACAGCCCAGGAAAGTACGGAAGCTCTCAAAGAGATCACATCGCTCAGGCGATACGAATCTGACTCGACTGACTACGGAGACCTTGACCTCGACTCGGGAGATATACCACGATTGCTTCGAGAGGACGAGGACAAGGATCTGGAAGCTGCAATTCTAGAAAGTAAGCTTTTGGCGGCGCAAGAAGCAAAGGAACTTGCAGCACTCGATCTGCCTAGTCTCAATCGAGTGCTTTCCAATTCGACCGACGGTGATGACTTTGAACAGCGCCTCGACAGGAGCGGGGTAAAGTCTTTTAGAGCTAATGATGGAAGCCCACGTCCAGAACTTAATCTTACCGCCCCAAAATCCGAAGGGATGATCAAGAGGGCCGAGCGGCGCTTTTTTCAAGAGAAAGAAGAAGATCAGATATACGCTGCTGTGTATGAGAGCAAATCGACTGTAGCTCAGAAGCTGCCTCCGAGAGTCGCACCCAAATCAAAACCGCCCAAGCGAACTCTGAAGAGAGTGCAATCTACTGCGACAGACTACGGAGATGATGACTTTAGTGGGTGCTCCCAGGAACTTCTCGCCTTGTGTTGAACAAAGTGTTCCTTGGGGTTAGCTCATATTCGACTGGCTAGGACGAATTATAGAAGACCGGGGCACGTGAGCAAAGGTCGGAGAATTTCTCACGGGGGCATAGGATGGGAAAGGCGGCTTGGAGGCCAGAGTTGTGCTGTGCATTCTCAGGTTTAAGATATTGATGGATGACATATCTACCGTTGGAGCATTTTTGACTGGCGTTGTAATGTGGTTTGCATGCTACATAGGAAAGTGATACCCATAGTGTATTCTGAGCGTTTAGAGTAGAAGCATAGGTTGAGGTACTTGTACTTGCCAGCAGCCGCAAAATTAGCGCGAATTGAATACAGACCGGTGCATCATAAACAGGCCAGCTCAGGTAATTTATTGAATCAATTGGACGTATCCGCGGAGAACGGTCTTGGGTATGTCAAAACTATCTAAAACAAACCAGAGCAAAACGAAACCCGTCTTAAACAATCACCCTGCCATGCATGTCACAACTACAGTCCAGATACTTTCTCTAGGTAATTCGATCCACCCATCCACGCCATCCCGCACTTCCCTTTTCGTGTATTCATCATTCGTCACAGCAGAGTAAATCCCGTAGCCCTAGAGGTACTTTTCCAAAGTAGTATTACCCTCAATCAGGCTCAGATCCTTCGAGGCGATGAATTTGACGGTCGCGATGACCTTGGCGCGAGTCTCGTCGTCCAGTTGCTCGACAGGGTTTCTAAGCACAGCTGCAAAGACGGGGATGAGTCGAGGGGTGAGGGCGATGATGTCTTGGTTTTGACGTTGATCTGTAGGGCACGTTAGCTAGTTGGGAATCGATCAGGGTTCGGGAAGAACGGACACAAGCCAGTGAGGCAAGAGAAGATAGGCTCGTTCTCCTCGAAGTCCTCCTTGAGAGGAAGCAGGTCGATGAGGACAGGAAGGATGTCACCGATGGGGACCTTGTCTGGGTGAGCCATGATCATGCGGCAGACACATCCACAGGCATTGTCCAGAGTCCTAGCACGTCTAGTTTGCAGAAGTGGCTCGAGCTTCTGTAGGATGGCGTTGTAGCTCGGGAGGTAGGCAGCGGAGTCGGTAGAGTAGTAGATCAAGAGACCCATGGCGTAGGCCGCGTTGGACTTGGTCTCTGGGTCTTCGTCCGATAACTTGTGCGTGAGGATCTTGAGCAGAGCAGGGGTAAACGGAGTGACGGCAGCTCCCATATATTTTGTGCATTCGGCAAAGACACCGATGGCGGTCGATCGCTCGTAGCTGGTGGACGAAGATGCGAACTTGGTGATCGGCTTTTGGTAGATCTTGAAGACCTCGCCGTATTGCTCGCCGAGGGCCTTAGCCATGCCGATGATCACATCCAAGGCAGTGTCAATAACGAGCCAATCGTACTCAGACGACTCCTCTTCTTCATCATGCTCGTCCTCGTCACCCATGTCGTTCTGGCAGGGATGGGTCTTGGTGAGGATGGACGCGATTGTCGAGGTCATGCGCTCGGTAAAGTTCTCTTGGGTCATGATGGCTGGGCCACAGAGCTTCAAGGTAGCAGCAACGTTTCGGTTGATGTCGGTGACAACGGCACTGACATATCTCAAGTCAGCGTATGCTAATCTTCTCTTTTTGCCAAAGAGCAGGCATCGAACATGTCGGACCAGAATGCTGATACGTGTTCGCGGCATTCGCAGTATGTGCGTCTGAGTGAGTGGGTCTAACGTCACGATGTTCATCATTTCGGGGGTATCATCAGAGTAGTGCGCAGGAATAGAGCATGCTTACCGATCAACCTCATCGTCCCAGACAGACATTGTCGCAGCGGTAACAACTTCGCCAAGCTTGAGAAGTTCCGCGGATGGCTGAGACTTGAGAGGAAGGCCGGGGGCCCACTTCTCGCCAGTGTGATCCTCCATCAAGGCCCAAAGACATGCGTATGCTCGCCAGAGCGTACCGATAGCAGCCTTTCGTACTCCTTCGTAGGAGTGCTCGACCAGTCCAACGATAACTTCGATCGTCTTCTCGAAGTACGGAACAAAGTTCTTGCGGGTGTTTGATAGAACATCACCGATTACTTCCACAGCAACCTCCTTCTCCAAGGCAACAGCTGTGACGGCAGTAAGATCATCCCAGTCCTCATCGTCATCCCCACCATCCTCCATGTTATCGAGATCCTCGGAGACATCGGTAGCAGATGCAACCTTGATCTTTTTCCCAGCGATAACGACTTCTTGGCCAAGGAGATCTCTAGCCTCTTCGCCGAGTTCGACTTCGAAATTAGACTCCTCCTGGTTCAAAGAGGCCAAGAGTCCTTTGACGACCCCTTCGAGGAACGGTGTGAACTCTTCCTTGTAGACCTTGGCCAATGTGCTCCAGAGGATGTAGCTGGTCTCTCTCAATCTCGGGTGACCAAGATTGAGACCTTCCTCGCTAGCTTGCATGAGAGGCTGGACGTACTTTTGGAAGGCGACGGAACCAACAGCTTCGGCAATACTGCCCATAGCATCACAGACAATACCTCGGAGGTCAAGCTCCTCGTTGCTGTCCTTGATGGTAACGTATGGTGACATTGCCTCCATGGTACCCTCAAAGTATGGCGAGAATGCGTCCAAAGCAGAGCCAGCGATAGACCCAATTGCACCAGCAGCGCTTGCTTTTACATTGAGATCAGAGTGGCTAAGCAATTGAACAAGACGTGGAATAACCTCTGGCAGGTAATCAGCCGCAATTTTCTTCTCAACTCCATCGGTGACGGAATCGATCGCACTACAGGCGGCCTTCAAAACATCGAGATTCTTCTCCTGTGCAGCCTCGCTCGAAGCTTGGACATTGGCGGCGTCGAGATTCTTGAGTAGAGCGGGCATAAGCCGTTCGTGGTGGTCACACAGCTCCTCCGCAAGATCATCTGCCAGTCGGGCCACGCCCTTGAGAGCGGCACCCCGAACAGCAATCTCTGGGTCATTGAGCAGCTTCAGAACTACTGGCATCAGGCTCTCGAGTTGAGTAGCGATGAAGTCTGGTGCACCCTCTACACACATACCAAGAGACAGGATACCGGCTTGGCGATAGTGTGGCAGATCACTATTGACATATTGCGGCAAAGCCTTCAGGAGGGGCACGATGACCTGACGAGGCGGCAGAGCTGTAGCAAGGAGATCCAAAAGACCAAGAGCTGTCTTGTGAGGGGTAATGTCATCGTCGTCATCCTCATCGTCAATCTCGGTTGCGATTTGCATGGCCTTGAGGGTCAAGTTCTCTCCCATATCCTTAATGCCTTGGATCTTCATCTTTCTGTATCTCGTGCACTGCATCAAGAAGGACAGGGCCTGAGCTCGAGACTCGTTAGGAATGGCTGTATTGGAGCCAAGATCGATCATAAAGGTCAGGAGATCCTTGAAGTGCTTATTCAAGAGCGCAGATTCACAGCCAAGGAGAGTCTGGAAGACTTCGAAGGCTTGCAGAACGCGGTCCTCATTCTCATCAACAACAGCACTTTTCAGGACAGCCACCATAGCTGGGAAGATGTCATTAAATCGAGCAAGGTTCTCTGGGTCCTCATCGGGCTCAATCAACATAGCAACTTGGCCTAGGCAGAGCAGGGTGTTGGTGCGGACTTCTGGACTTTCGGAGTCCTCGATGGTGTTGCTCAGAAGCGTGAAGAGCCCCTGGAGCTTATCCTCGAAAGCATGTGATGCCGCCTCCAGTAGAGAAAATAGAATGTAGACACCGACTTCGCGATGTAAGACCTGCCCAGATGTTGCGGCCTGGAATATAGTAGTGGGAAGCCGAGCCCATTCGCCGTCTGCGAGATCGATGGAAGCGATAGAAGCGATGACGCGAGCCGATGAGTGTCTTACGAGTGCCTTCTGCTCCTTCAGGGTGGAATCCAGTAGCTTCTCGCGGATGGCTGGCTTTTGGTCGTCTGGGAGATCACTCCAGTGTTTTGCAATCAACCGGTTTGCCTCGACAGCAGCTTGTTGACGGATTTCTGGCGCATCGTGGGAGGTGAGGATATGGAGAAGCCATAGAAGCGATTGTGGGTGAGGGTAGTATGTCTTTCGGAGCTCCGTCGTCGCAGCCTTAACTATCTCTGTGTCCGCTAGAAATAATCAGCATGTTGATGGCGGGGTAGAGGAGGGGTAAGTATTACGAATTTGAATGCTCTGCAAGAGCTCGAGGAACTTTTGTTGGTCCATAGCTGAGGACTATGTGTGTACTTTGCAGTACAGAAGTAAATATGTGAGACAAGAAGTCGCAGTGCCCTATTTTCTCAAGACATCGACCTTGCGAACGAGGTTGTGGGAAAATAATTTCATGGATCATTCTTGGCCGCTAACTTTTACTTTAGCGCCAGGTCAGCCTTGCGCTAGCAGCGAAGTAAACTAGTGGATTGCTTGTATTGATGAAAAACAACGTTCGCCCGGAAGCTTTCCCCCAGCGAATAAGTGAGCCATAGATCCAGACGATACGGATTGTGAGATTGACCGCGAGAATGATTCGTAGCTTTATTTCTGAGTCCGAGCAGCGGCTACGTTTTTCAAATCTACCTAGATAAATCTTGCTCGAACGATACCATCTTTCTTTCCCTTGCCAACTTGATCTCCTTATCCAACACATAGTTGCAAAGAAATACACCTTCAAACTCACTCTCTTATTGAAATTGAAAGACACATCACGCACGATGTCTCCTTCGCATACCTAACAGACGTTAACATCCTACAAGAGCACAGAGGCCAGGGGCTCGGGAAGCTCTTCATATAATGCACTGATCGAACGCCGTCCAGCTGGCCTGCTTTCAAAGAGCCCCTCTTGATCAGGAATGGAGTCGCAGGTGAAGAGTCGTATGTCCGATCTGGGAAAATTCGAGGCTAGATAAAATGCCAACCACTCGGCAAATCCCCGTTACGACTTTGTAGAAGGGGACACAAGGATTGAAGGAATATTCTCTAAGCGTTTGCTGCAGTATGCCAGTATAGCATTCTTTCATGGTCGGCCTCTCGGATTCTATCGTCTTGGGAGTTAGGAGTAGTTGGAAATTCGGCTGCAACAGTCTTCAAGAGCTGGCACTTTATGTATTTCTATTGAGAATTATCTGGCTTCAGATGTACTGTCATCCCACACATGAAATAGTTTCTCGCCTCCTTATGAAAGAAGGGAAGTTAATGGCTGAACAAAAGCCCACAAGACTGGCGACGGCGAAGCTGTAAAATATTTGGCGAGATCATGATGATGCTTCTCGCCATACCAATTTATGTAAATATATATATATGGGCTCGACGATTTGGGATGCGTGTTGAATTTGCAGAGAATATACTTGACAAGGGATGCCTCTTCTTTCGAGTACGTCGTACGATAGCCTTGCCTTGGAAACATAGCAAAAATGAATATCCAAGAGATTCAACGCCGTCAGTTGATATCACTCAGCGATGGCCTGGCCAAGCTGACCGACTGCCCGAGTTGGCTAATTCAGTCTGGCTGCCAGCAAACGACACTCCCGCGAGCATCATGCTCATTCTCATTGTCAGAGTCCGCGCTCACGAATAATTGTCAACACATCGCTTAATCTGCCTAGAAATCTTAGAATTCCATACCTTCCAGCTAGCGCTGTTGCTGGCAATATAGACATGGACTGAAATCGCTCTTCGTAGTCCTTTTCTTCAGCGCAACGCGAGACGACATCCGTTTGCATGCAGCTAGTTCGCGTCGTCACCAGAATGACTCAACCTCCCGACTTGACTCTGGGCCGGACCTGGTGGGGCCATACCGTAGTCACGACTCGGGAAGCCTGGATATGCCTCACATTGCAAGACTTGTAATGCTGGGGCATTCAGATAGACAATCGGCGATGAGATATACCGGACGAGATGCTTGAAACGATGCGCAATCAAGGTAAAGCGAAAGTCGCTAGTGAGTTCCGGGGTAGAACATGGCGAGCGTCAAGCGAGGTCGAAAGAGGGCCGAAGACAAGCTCGGGATCTTCGGCAGAGATCCAGAGCGGGTGGAACAATGGAACACGAGATTGATTGTGATTATATTAGGACGGGTGGATGATAGGTACTTTGTAGGACCGTTACCGAAAAGACCAGGAGAGCGGCGAGAAGTGCGAGTGAAAGGCTCCGCAGTTCGCATATCCGGCCGAGTGTTTCCAGTGCTTGTAAGGTTTGAGGCCATCACGTGAAATGAAGCCTGTGCTCCATACTTTGATCGGCTCTGTATCTGCCATCGGGTCAATCCGGGTGACATCGTTGGGGCCTGTACGGCCGACTCGCCAGTTTGAGGCAGATCCGATGCATGTAATATTGGAGAGCATGCACTGGCAGAGGGGGATTCCTAGGGATCGTTTCGAGATCTTCCCTGGGGCATGAACGGCTACATGACGAGGGGGGAGCGGGAGAGAAGAGGATTTCTTGCGTGCAGGAGAGAATCGGTAGGCTAGAGCCCGTACTGGATTGGAGCAGGTCAAGCAACAGAACAGGCAGAAGGACGGTACATAGCTGCTATGTATAATATAATTTATAATATAATTGGTAGGGAGCGACGAAAGAGATTCCCGTGTATGCACTATACTGTATGTATTTGCGCCGCACACTGTCATCAGCCATCAGCCATCAGCCACTCGCTGCGGAAGCGGAATAGCACTGCTTGATGCCTCAGTACCTGAATACTTTGTAATTGGGATAAGATATTCGCCATTCGTCGTCTGTGCACGATTCTACGAGGCTCTTTAAGCAGGGGCTCTGGCCAGGGGAGTGCGACCAGGGAGAAAGCTATGTGAATTCACCACTTTTCCTACTCAACATCAACGCTATCATCAAGGACTACAACGTCAGAGGAGCCTACACAAGATCCTCAGAATGAGTAAGCGAGCAGCATTGCCAAGTATCTCACGTGCACAGACCATGCGGGGTAAATACTTAGTCCATGGCGAAATAATCTGAGGTTTTCTGTCTGTGCGCTATACTAGAACTTTCTTTTGTGCAGGGGTTTCGACAGGGGGTACTTGAAGCTTAGGAATCAATAACA
>JAENRP010000397.1:0-37495 GCA_024741835.1 Diplocarpon mali | reverse complement strand
TTATAACTATTAAATAATTTTAATTAATATTCTAAGATATTAAAGCTATTACTATAATATTATAATACCTTTAGGTTCCTTTATCTTTTATAATCTAAAGATATTTGATTAAGGTTAAGTGCTTCTTAAAGTTCTTTTATATTACAATTTCCATTTCCTTATTATTATTCAAATCTTTAAAAGCAATTAAGATATGCTTTTTTAGCACTTTATTAAAGCGTCTAATCAAATTAAATAGGTCTTTAAATATGAGGTTAATTTATTAAGCTATAATATTCTCTATAGCTTTCTCTATTGCGGTTGAACTAGCGTATTTATTGATGAATTTTTCCCGTTTTAATATCTATCTCTTTCGCTTAAGATCAAAGGTCTGCTTAATAACTTCAACTTCTTAATCTTTAAACTTAAAGCTATCTTTATTTATTATATCTTTAATTAATTTGTCTATTATATTAGCTTTATCTTTATCTATTATAGTTTTAAATTATTAAGTGTCTTTTAGCATTTGGACTTTATACTAAGATTCCTAAGTCGCATGCGTTAATTTCTAGACTTTGGCTGGTTTTATTAGTATTAAAGGAGTAATAGATCTAGAAGGACGCTAAGTATTCTAAGGGTTTCTAGATACAGAAGTAGTATTAATATTAGTAAATATATTATTATTAACCTACTTTAAAATAGAGATTCCTTTGACTTTAGTAGCAGTCTAGTTTAAAGTTTGATTAATAAGCACTCCTTTAAGTAGATTGCTAGCTAGACTTATATATATATAAGTTAGGACTTTAGAGTTTATTTTAATAATGCGCTTTCGTTTAGCTAAATCTTTATCCTACTTTATACTATATATTATTATTTGAATAGTCTATAGCTATAAACGATTTTAGTATTTTTTAATAGAAATAGCGTCTAGCCTAGGATCTCTAATATAAAGCATCTTATACTTATTAATATATATAACCTTAGTATTAATAAAACGATAGAAAAGAGGATAATTGTTGCAATACTTATATAAAGGGCAATTAAGTTCCTTATTATTGCAAAAGTTGCAAGTTAGTCTTCTTCTATTGCTATTCCTTTAGTATCTTATAGCATTGATATTAGCAAAGTGCTAGTTAGGATCAATTTCTCTTTCTTTAATTAACTGTTTGAGTTCTTATATTAGCTGGTTATTCCGAATGATAAGAAGCAGGAGTCTGGTAATAGGAACTACTAAGTTGGCTTATAGTAGCCGAGTTTTACCTATTACTAAATTAGGAAATATGCTATTTTTCCTATAAGAAATTATTAATCTTAGTTTCTAAGCTCTAGATTTAAAGTTCTGCAAATTAGGTTTTAAGTTCCTTAATTCTAAGGTTAGATCTTACTCTTAGGTCGGGCCTATAAGTGAAAGGTATAACTATTAGGTTCTTCTTTGCCTCCTTTATAACTTCTAGAGCCTTCGAGTATTCTTAGACCAAGCTCTTAAGGTCTTTAATATAAGAGGAAGTAAAGGCTTTTTCCTATTTTATAGTATTAATAGTTCTTTTACTAAGATCTGATTTTAAAGCAAAGGCCGAGAATTCCTTAAATAAGGCAAAGGTTATAAGGTCTTACTTATTAATCCTAAAATGCTTAATAATCTTATTTTAAAGGCTAGTAGGTAATTTAAGTAAGAAAAGGCGGCCTCTTTTAAATTTACTAAGTATTTTCTAGCTAATTAAAGTATTCGATATATAAGTAGAAGTCTAATAGTAGTTCTTGAGTTCCTTAGGAGTTCGAGTAACTAGAATAAATTCCTTTAAGAAAGCCAAAGTATTGCGAATCTACTATCTATTAAATTCTCGGAATTCAGACTTAAGAGCCTTAATAAAGAGTTCTTATAAACTATGTATTTTCTATTTAAAGAGGGATTTGATAATATCTTTACTTATATAATTATAGTAGCAAAGGAGCTTAGAAATCATATCTGCTTATAGAATACTAAAATCGTAATAAGTTTCCTTATATTATTTAAGGAAATTAGTAATATTAGCTCTTATAAAGTAAGGAGCACTAAGGGAACTAAAAAGGGGAAAGTAGCTAATAATAGCCTTAAATATGGCTATTATCGTTTTATATTAACCATTTAGATTAATAGAATCTATAAGGGGTAAAGGAGAAGCTTCGATATTGTGTAATTGGTTATTAAAAGGAGTACTTCGAAATTCAAAAGGGCTTAAAGAATATTTAGAATCTAAGTCAATCTTAAAGTGATTAGGACTAGTTTAAAAAGATTTAAATAAAGGGTTAGCGAAAAGTTTAAAATTAATATTATTTTTAATATTTTCTAGTATTAATATTAAAAAAGTAAGTAGCAGCCTTAAGTTATTTAAAGATGTCTTTTTATCCTTTGACTTATAGGCTAAGCTTAGGAGTAGAATTCCGGATTCTATTAAAAGTTTAATCTAAGTTTGCTAAGAGATTTTAAATAGGTATTAAATAGCTAATAAAAGCATTACAATTAATTATAATAAGATAAGGTTTACTTAATCTAAGACCAATTTCTAAGATAAGGTTTATATATAAGATTCTTCTTAGCCTTTAGGCCAATTCCTATTAGTCCTTAAAATAAAGGGGTCTTTAAAGACGATTCTAAGGCAATTTTTAAAGTTCTATTAAGCTAAGGCGGCTGAATTATCAGATTCGGATTTCTAAAGATTCTAAAGAGGTACTTCTAATTGGAGTTTGCGCTTAATATTACTTAAGTACTTGAAACTACTACTATTTGAGATTGCTATTATAGGGTTTGCTAAACTTTTCATACTAGGAAGCCGAAAATTCCGAAAATCTTAAAGTTAAAGAAGAAAATAGGGGTTTTTAAAGCAAAGCCGAAAAGGGAAAATCTAAAGTTATTAATAGTTGCTAAATGAAAATCGACAGTTCTAAGTAATTAAGCGATTGAGGATAAGGTTTTTAAAGTTGATCAAAATGCTATAAATATTTCAAAGATATATTTTTCAAAAGGCTGGTCTCTTATCTATAAATTAAGAGATCGATAAGATTATATAAGGACGGAAATCTTAAGAAATCGGTCCTTGCGTAGGTTACTAATATAAAACAAAGGGGAGATAATATAAGAATAGGCCTAAGGGAAGACCTAAAAACAAGAGGAGGAAGCACTATAAGCGGGCTCTTTTAAATAAGATATTAGGAATAAGTCCTAAGTATAGAGTATATTTAGTACTATAGCGATACGCGCTATCTCTATATATAGAAGATGGCCCTTTTATCCTCCTACCGTCCTGCGCCGATCATATAATATATGTCATAAGACCTATCCATCTCAGGTCTCTATACTACTTCCTACTTCCTTATAATATAGGTCTGCTATATAATACTGCTATACTTTTAAATATACTTTTCCGACCTTTTATATTTGCTTAGTTAGAATCGGTATATACCTTAAGCTTTGCACTTATATATTTCGTTAGTTTATATCTTACCTTTTATATGATTATCGATCGAAGGTACCTTTTAAGTCGCTTGATTATATTCTTATATTAAATCATTAGATCCTTTAGGTTTTGATTAAGTTGCCTAGTAATAAAGGCGATATCTAGTCTTATATATACTATAGTATATATAATCGCTCTAATATCCTATTAGTACTTCTTTAAATCTCCTCTTTGCTTATTTTTATTAGTAGGCTCTAACTTATTATACTTTCCTTTGATTGGAGTACGCTTTGGCTTAAAGTTAGAAGTATAAGTAGAGAGTCCTATTCGGTCTAGGATCTTCTTAATATACTGCTCTTAGTCTAACTAGAGTTCTTAAGTAGAGCGGTTCCTTATAATGCAGATGCTAAAGATCTTATAAATTCCCTTTAAATCCTTAGTATTAAAACGTTTCTAAATAGTTATAAAAAACCAATCTAATTAAGTAGTTATCTTCGCAGTTATAGTAATATTATTAATATATAGTAGCAACTTAATTCTACGCTTAATATAGGTAAATAGATAAGGGTTAGCTAGGCTTTAAACAAATCCCATTTCTACTAAAGTAGAGCTATATAAGAGGTTCTAATCATAGGCTGATTATTTAAGCCTATAGATACTACAAAGTATATAGAAAGAGTGGCTAGCGCGTATAGGAATACTATTAGGTTAAGAGAGAAAGATCCGTTCCTTTATAATCGCTTTAGTAAATGCATTTTTAATATTATACTATTTGCATTTAAGGTTTTTAATAGCTATTATTACTATAAATATATAAAGGGTGTCTATATGAACTATTAGTGCGAATATATCGAAGTAGTCTTCTCTATACTATTAGGAGAAGCCCTTAGCTATAAGCCTTACCTTATAACATTCTAGGGTCCTATCTATATATATCTTAATTATAAAGACCTACTTTATTAATATTAGGTTTATATCCTTTAGTATTAGTTCCTTTATCTATATACTATTTATAGTAAAAGAGCTTATCTCCTCTTAAATTGCCTTATTCTATACTACTCTATTCTCTAGATCGTTAATAGCTTTATCGTACGTCTTTAGAAGAGAGATTTTTATTATCCTCTTAGCAGCTAGGAATGCATTATCTTTATTAAAGCTCTATTAAAGTTCGAGCTCGTAGATCCTATGCGCTATTATAGCCTAGATACGCTTAAACTTACGTTCATTTAAGGTATCTTCTGATTCTAAGTCTCTATTCTTCCTTAAAGGCGTAGGTTCGGCTATGGATTCTATAGGCTTATTATTTAAGGAACCGCTTTCTAATAGTAAAGGCTTATTATTACTTATACCTATTTTAGGAATATCCTTTACTATAAGTGCTTTAATTAAAGGGATAATAATATCGAAGTTATTCTATACTTTAAGTAGTTCGCAGACGATAGGAATAGTCTATTCAGCCTTTAGGCGATTAATAGGTCGTCGATCAATAGGTGCACTTAATATACTTAAGCTAAGAGAAAGGGGTTATTAATTCGGCTTAATAGTATTACTATTAAGTAGTATACCTTACGAATCTTTAGGTATATAAAGCTTTAAAGATAGCTCTCCTTTATTTTAAGATTTGTTAAACTTAACTATTAAAGATATAATTACTTACCTTAGATCTAGCATATATACTATCTATTGCTTTATTATCTATTTAATATACTTAATAAATATATACTCTCTACTTTAGTCTATTAGCTTCTTACTCTTTATACCCGCGGGCTAGGACTTTGGGCTAATATAAGAGTAGCAGACGCTTCTAAAGATATAGATATAGTTTAAGCTTAATTTCTATTTAAAATATGCCTTATATAGCGATATTCAAATGCTATTAACTATTAGTCTACTACCTATTCTATTTTATAAGTATATATCTGCCTTAATCGCAAGGTCTAAGAATTCTAATAGCAGGTTAGCATCTTATAATAAAGTGCAATAGTCAGTCTCTACTTATTAGATGATTCGCTTAGCGATGCTATTTTAATAGGAACTTTTATATATTATAGTTAATTTATAGTAAACTCCTTATTTTACCTATTTATTAAGCTTTGCCCTAATCTTTAATACGTTATTAGACCTAATAGCTATTAGCTTTAATTAAGTCTAGTATTCTTCTATTACTTTTTAAGTTTCTAGCTTTTCTATAAGCTTAGATTTAGTCTTAGTGCAAATGGTCTATATCTATTAAGTAGAATTATCTACTATTTAAGAAAACTAATTATTTCCTTTAATCGAAGTTGTAAATAGTCCGGTAGTATTAATAGATATTAGTACTAGTATTAAATCTTTCTATAGATTAAGCTTAGTTTGCGTCCGATTTCAAAGTTTTATCAGCTTGCAAATTCAGTATATTAAGCGATCCTTTAATACTTAGATCTTCTATTTTAAGGTTAAGACCTTATATAGGCCCTTTAATTTCTCTAGCCTTAGATGCGCGAATCTTTTATATATTAGCTAATACCTTAATAGGCTTTCGGCTTCTAATAGCTTTAGTAGCCTATTGTCAATCGATACTTTATTATTAATAGCTAAAAAGGACTAGTAATAGCAGTTTGAGGTTTTGCCATTTTCCAGTTGCGAGCCTGGCTTAAGAGTTGTTTTTAATAAAACCGCAAGATCTACTCGCAGTCTTAGCTTAGGAGTCGTTTCTAATGAATTTGCAAAGTTTACTCGCAGTCCTAGCTTAGAAGTCATTTTTATAAATTTCATTTACGATCTTAGTCTAAGAGTTATTATTAGTAAATCTGCAGAATCTATTCGCAATCTTAGCTTAAGAGTTATTTCTATTAAATTCACTTATAATCTTAGCTTAAGAGTTATCTTTAAAGATATATTGCATTCTACTTATAATCTTAGCTTAGGAGTTATTTTTATAAATTTCACTTGCAATCCTAGCTTAAGAGTCTATTTATTCTCTCTATTCTCGCTTAATTGTATTAAGGCAAAGATTGCACTTTCCTTAAAGGAATCTACTTATAGGTCTAGCTTAAGAGTCAATTTCTATAATATTACCTTTAAAATAATATAAAGTCCATCTTTAATTTTAGCTTTATAGATCACTTTATAGTTATTATTTATAAACTATATAAATTAATTATTAAAAACTCTTATATAATTCAATTCTATATAAATCTTGCGACTAGATAAAAGATTAATACTTAAGCTAAGTATAAGGAGAACATTTTGCAAAAGGAAAGAAATGCTAATAATATTCATTTCTACTATACCTATCGAGTTTATATATAACCTTCTACTACTAATCTTAATAGAGCGCCTTTTTATTTTAATAAGTAGGCCTTTAAATAGGTAGGGTTTATTAGTTATATATGCTATATAACTAGTATTACTATACCAATTGGATTTAAAGATCTTATAAAGATCGGCTTTTAAAATATAAGCATCTTTATTATAATTATTATCTAAATTATCAAAAGTGGATTTAGGTTTAAATAACCTACTATTATTATTAAAAGTATCTATTAAAGTTTTGGCTAAATAGCCTTTTCCTTTACCTTTCCTTAGTAGTTATAGCCTTCGGTAGGATAAGGGCAGTTTGCTTCTTAACTTCTGCTTCAATTGCTTCTTAATATTAAAGCTAGCAACTATATTAATCAATTGCCTTTTAACTTTACAATTAGTAATATTATAAGCACTATTATAGAAGTAGTATCCCCGATAAGCTTAAGGGCTTATCCTATGCTCCTTCCTCTTCTTAAGCTTATTATTACCTTATAACGCAGCATTTACTAATTTAAAGCGTCCTTTAAGGTCTTACTTAATAATTTAAAGGAGGTCGATCTTCTTATAGATCTTAAGGTTAGGTTAGATAAGAAGAGATTGTTTTATAATAGCGAACTTAAGAGGGAGGCTATTAAATAGGAAACTAAAAAGCTAAGTTTCTTTAAAAGTTAAAGCTATCCTAGGATCTGCGGCTCTTACTCTCCTCTTCGCTTTATATAGTATAGATTAAGTAAAGTCTATATTTATATCTATATCCTTATTATCTTTATCTTTTCTATATTAAAATAAAGTAATCTACTATAGTAGATACTAAGTATTAAAGGCAGTTGTTTAAGAGTATTTTACCTTTAAAGTATCCTATCTTATCTTCGTATTATTATAAACTTAAATAAAATCTTAATCTTTATTACTTAAACTTTTATTAATCTTAAGCTTACATTTGGCTAAGGCTAGCTTATACTCCTTCTCCTTTTCTATATTTAAAATCTACCTTTATAATTCTTAATTATTATCTATTAAAGCTTTTAGGCTAAGCTTATTTAGTTTATTTAGTAAATCCTTAGCAGTTATATTAGCTATTAAAGTAAAAGTAGATAAATCAGTAGAAGGAGTATAGGGGGCTATTCTTGCGTATTTAATAAGTATCTTTTAAATTGCTATTTCGATGCCTTTGCTCTTAAAGTAAAGCTTTAAATTATTAAACTATTATTACCAGTTCTTTTAAGAGAGTTAGAGGTCTTTAGGTCTAGTGTTTCGATTGGAATTAGAAGCTATTGCCGTTTCGAATAGAATTGCATTTAAAATCAAATAAATTAAATAGTAAAAGGCACTCCTCCTATCGAAAAGTCGAAATGATTAAATAGTAGGTATTATAGAAGTATTAAATAGGGAGGAAGTCCTCTTATCGAAAAGGGTTTTTAGGCTATAACGCAGGGAATTACACCTCTTATAAAATATAGTAAAGTAAAGAATCATGCCTCTTATAATACTAAAGGGTTATAGAGTAAGGAATCATACCTCTTATAATATAGGTTGGCTAAATAGGGAATCATACCTCTTATTCGCCGATTGCTCGCCTCTTATTACAAGTCTTATTCAACTTCTTACTAATAGTTGCAGCGCAAGTGCTTTCTAAGGGAAGTCAATAATCTATTATCGGTTTAGCTAAGGCTTATAACCTATTAAGCTTAAGTAAGTCGGCGCAATAGGTAATAAAAACTTCTAAAGGTCGATAGTCGATATATTAGTAAGAGTTAAGGAAGGAAGGTTACCCCTTTCTTCCCTATAGCTATATACGTATCAATATCCTACTGATTAAGCAGTAAGGTCATATGATAATACATCGGAGTGATAGCTATATCACCTATCTCAACAATTGTCGTGCATAATACCGCTCGGCCAAAATGTGAATCCACACCTTAGGGCGCGTACTAGCATATTTAGCCTATTTTCTGCATAACACACCCCCTAGGTCGCCGGAAGAACAGTTTTTCCGGCGGCCTAAGTACTAGCCCAGTCTGTGGTAGCGTAGATATAGCGCATAAACCGCTAAGCCAGTAGAAAATAGGTAGTTAGAAGGGCCGGAATGCATTTTTCTTCGGCTATACATTAGAGGTCGTTTTACTCAAATCTATCGAAACTTCTATCGATGCAGTCGAAACCGAGTATAATCATTGCCGAATTCTTTGAAAAGTGGTTTACTAGTAGAACTTTAAAGCGAGAAACGTCAGCTAAACCTCGCGCAAGAGGAATGCGAAAAGATTTATCGCTGCGCTTATAGGGCTTATAACTGTCGTATATAATACCGCTCGGCCAAAATATGAATCCACACCTTAGGGCGCGTACTAGCATATTTAGCCTATTTTCTGCATAACAACAATCTTATAGTTAAGGGAGTTTTCTAAGTAGATTAGAATATTATCTAAGTAGGTAGAGTAGAAATCGTTAAGGTGCTTAAGGAGAATATTATTAATAAACCTTTAAAAGGTAGTAGGCCTATTTATTAGCCCGAATGGCAAAACGTTATATTTATAGGTCTTATAACGCGTGCGAAAGGTAGTTAGGTCCTTAGTATTAGCTAATATGCAGATATAGTAGAAGGCTTATTATATATCGATTTTTATAAAAATATAAGCTTTTGATATATATGCTATTATCTTATCGATAAGTGGAATCGGGTAAGAGTCTTTCTTTATTAAGGCGTTTAGTTTCTAATAATTAACGCATAAACGTAAAAAGCTATTAGCTTTTCTAATAAAGAGGATTAAAGCTGCCTAAGGGGAACTCGAAGCTTTAATAAATCCTTTGTATAAGTTCTCGAGAATATAGCTCTTGACCTTTAAAAGCTATTTATCAGTAAGGCAGTAGAAGGATTCGATTATTAAGTTATTCTCGCCTATTAGTTCGATTTTATAATCTACCCCTAGCCTGGTTTCCGATAGCTGATCGGAGGCCTAGCGATTAAAGACATTCTTAAACTTAGCGTACTAAGGCAGGAGCTTTTAGTCTATTAGCTTATTATTACTCTTATACTTGGCTTGCAGCACCGAACTAAGGCTAAGGGAGCTAATTTCAGCTTGCTTAGCCGATTCTCGGCAATTAATCTCTTAATCTAAATTGTAAATAGAGCTTACGAATATAAACTCTTTAAGCGCCGGTTCTTAAGTTTATATAGCTTATCTTACCTTAGTTATAAAGCAGTAGTAAAAGGCATTAATTGCTAAAGCTAAAATTAGGCTAATTTGGCAAGCCGTCTTTAAAGGAGCATTCCTTTTTATTAAAAGAGGGAGCAAGGGGTCTAGTACTCTTAGTAAGGCCTTCTTTATATAGTTCAGATCTCTTTTTAAGTCTTTAAAGAAACTGCTATCCTTAGGTTTATAAAAGGACACTTGCAGGCTAGGCCCAGGAGTGGAATTCGAGTTCACAGTTATTACTCGCAGGCTAGGCCTAGGAGTAGAATTCGAAGCGTTATTACTTGCTAGTATAAAGAGCTAGGCTTAGGACATTCTTAAGTCTTTGTCCTTAGCATCTATTATAGCTGCTTAACAATCGATATCTTGCTAGGCTATTAAGGGTTTTATTAGCTATAAGAGATCGATTAATATATATCGATTAAAGTAAGGGACGATAGGCATATCCTTAGGCTAAGAGATACTATTTTTCCCCCTTTTGTAGGACTGTTTAAGGTTATAGTACTCTAGGAACTTCCTACTAATTAAAACGTTAGTTGCTTTTAAGCTTATAATTAGGAAAGGGAAGTTTATTTATCGCTTATCGATTATAAGGGTGAATAAGACGGCGAATCGAATAGTTTCTCCTTTAAGGCTATTATAGCTAATAGGGGTAATCGGTTTAAGTAGTTTAATAAACTTTACCTTAAGTCTTTAAGGGAGCTAGTATGCTAAAGACGTCTTAATAATACTAAAAATATTAGCTCTATTATTAATATAGGTAACTATTTTAATAAATGATCTATTTTAAGCTAGTTCTATAGGAATTAAGAACTAGCGGCCGCCTATTAATAGGTAGGAATTAAAATCTAAGTCTTTTTATAAATTATAACCTATACTATAGTAGGAGTCTTTACTATAGCTTAGCAGTTTCTTAATAGTAGATCGTTTTCTATTTTAACTTTAGCTATTATAAACTTGCCTTACTTCTTTAGCTTAAGGCAGTCTATCGCATAGTAACTAAGGGCTTTATAATTATAGTAGAGACTAGACGATGGCTTTAGGCTAGTAGACCTTTCTTAATAGGCCGCTAGCAAGGGGGAATAAGTGCAGCGAGCTAAGGAGGTAGTTATAGCTATAGGTCTCTATAACTCCCTTTTTAATATGCTAGGGATGCAGTCCTTCGAGGGGGAGAATGCGATAGTAAAGGCGATTTATCAAGCGTTATAGGCTTCTTTTAACTTAATATTACAGGCCTTATAGTCCGCTATAGCTAAGAACTTATTTAAAGTAGTATAATTATTATTTATTTTATACTTTTCTACTCAAAGGTCGTTCTTTAAGGCTAAGGAGACCTTTTTATAAATGTTATTAAACTAGCAAGACTAATCGACCTTATTAGCTATAATAAGGGTAATAAACTTAGATTAGAACTTATTATATAATATTAAACCTATAGTTAGCCTATTATATTTAAGCTTAATAGATTAAATATAATTATAGTTAAAGAACCTTTAATTTAAGACCTTAAGGATATTAGTAGTATATATAAACTTATTAGTAAAGATAGGATCTATATATTATAAGATTAGGTTTTAAGCTTTACTTATTATATACTTAAAGTAGGTAGTGATCTAATCCTCTTTTAAAGTGAAGTTGCTTAAGTACTTTTAAATAAATACTTCTATAGCTATCTTTTAAGCGTTATAAGTGATTTTGCCTTAGTAGTTGCTAAAATAGGTTTAAAGGTACTTAATCTGATAAAGGTCGACGGCTAAGATTAAAGGTCGGATAATTAAGAGGTAGTAGTCTAAGGGAAGTAGTAAGTCGGCGGTAAGGGACCGAATATTCTAAGGGCTAGCACTTAAAGAAGAAGGGGCAGTAGTATTATTTTAAAGAGTAGCGGCTATAGCAGCGCTAATAAGGTTTGCGATTTCGGCCTATTAAGTAGCTGAAAAGAGAGGGGCCGATATAGTAAGGGTAGATGTTATTAAAGAGAGTATATCTTCTTCTTTAACTTCAATCGATAGTAATAGGGTATTTCGAGAATCTACTTATAGGCTAGGCTTAGGAATAGAATCTGTACTAAGGGAGGTTTCTTCTTAACTAAGCTTAGGAGGGAGAATATCTCTAGGACTAGGGTTGGCAGTAAGGCCTATAGAACTAGTAGCAGTAAGGCCTATAGAACTAGTGGCAGTAAGGCCTAGTAATAGAGGTGCGGTTAACCTTTTACTTCTCTTAAGTGGCATAAGATTAGAGGTTACGAGTACTAACTCTCCTTATATTATCTAGTTTAGTTTAAAGGGACCTAATGCTAAATAGTGACCTATTTAAAAGGGGGAAGATTAGTATAAGCGGAGCTATATACGTTCTTAAAGCCTTTTAGTAGAGTATATATTAAGGTATTATAGGTTTATAGATCTTAAGAGAGTATTGAGCTTAAGTGAGTCGGCGCAGTAGGTAAGGGAAACTTCTAAAGGTCGATGGTCGATATATTAGTAAGAGTTAAGGAAGGAAGGTTACCCCTTTCTTCCCTATAGCTATATATATATTAATATCCTACTAATTAAGCAGTAGGATTATATAATAATATATTAAAGTAATAGCTATATTACCTATCTTAATACCCCTACTTAGACCTTACTCCGATTGACTTGCAATTAGGAAAATAATAACTATCCTTTTACGCTAATCCAACTCTTAGATATCTCTTTAAATTAAAAATAATTAATTAATAGTAACCTCTATTAAAATTACCAAACTCTACTTATAGGGTAGGACCAGGAGTCAATTTTCCTAAAAGCGTTCCTTTAAAAGACTATATGACTTGACTCGCGGTCTAGGCCTAGGAGTTGATTTAAAAAAAAACTTTCCTTTATAAGACTATATAACCTAACTCGCGGGATAGGCCTAAGAGTCGTCCTTAAGCCTGCTAAGCCCCTACTATCTTTTGCAATCCTAGTATATCTTTAAATACTTTAAACTTTACAACTATCTTTAATAGCTTTATAAATCCATTTGCTACTATTTGATCAGTTAGGATATAGGTAATTAATAACTTATTCTTTATAATAAGGTTGTAGATAAAGTAGTAGATAATATTAATATATTTCAATCGCTTATATAAGTATAGATTCTTTATAAATGCAATCACCTTTATATTATCTACTTAAAGATTAATATAGTTCCTATCTTATCTAATATACTTAATAAAACCTATATCTTTTAAAACTTAAGCGATTTATAATCCTTACTTATAATTTAATAATATTAATATATATTCGGCCTTAGTACTTATAATAACTATTGATTTCTACTTCCTACTTTCTTATAATATAGGTCTACTATATAGTACTACTATGCTTCTAGATATACTTTTCTGACCTTTTATATTTGCCTAATCGGAATCGGTATATACCTTAAGCTTTGCGCTTATATATTTTATTAGTTTATATCTTACCTTTTATATGATTATCAATCGAAGGTATATTTTAAGTCGCTTAATTGCATTCTTATATTAAATCGTCGGATCCTTTAGGTTCTAATTAAATTGCCTAGTAATAAAGGCGATATCTGATCTTATATATACTATAGTATATATAATCGCTTTAATATCTTATTAATACTTCTTTAGATCTCCTCTTTACTTATTTTTATTAGTAAGCTCTAACTTATTATACTTTCCTTCGATTAGAGTACGCTTTGGCTTAAAGTTAGGAGTATAAGTAAAGAGTCCTATTTAGTTTAGGATCTTCTTAATATACTGCTCTTAATCCAACTAGAGTTCTTAAGTAAAGCGGTTCCTTATAACGCAGATGCTAAGGATCTTATAAATTCCCTTTAGATCCTTAGTATTAAAACGTTTTTTAAATAGTTATAAAGAACCAATCTAATTAAGTGGTTGTTTTCGCAGCTATAGTAATATTATTAATATATAATAGTAACTTGATTCTATACTTAATATAGGTAAATAGATAAAGGTTAGCTAGGCTTTGAATAAATCCTATTTCTACTAGAATAGAGCTATATAAGAGGTTCTAATTATAAGCTGATTATTTAAGCCTATAGATACTGCAGAGTATATAAAGAGAGTGGCTAGCGTATATAGGAATACTATTAGGTCGGGAGAGAAAAATCCGTTCCTTTATAATCGCTTTAGTAAATGCATTTTTAATATTATACTATTTGCATTTAAGGTCCTTAGCAGCTACTATTACTATAAATATGCAAAGGGTGTCTATGCGAACTGTTACGACTTACTCTCGAGCGTACAGAAGGGCGAGAATCGAATAACGCTGACTGTATTACCTCAAGAGGTATGCTATATAATGGAAAAGAAAAGATGAAGAAGAGAGAGTCTTTATATAGAGCTCCTTCAGAATAAGTAGAAGTGCTTTACTAGCGTGCACGTGATCTAGCCACCTTGCTACCTTAGCGTACACCTAACTTCGATATAATACGTAATATAACTATATATATAATACGGCTGTAATACTACCCCCCCCCTTTGAAAAACTGCGCCTGCGCAGTTGTATCTATAGGCGTATTGTCCTTTAGGTTCCTACAATCGTCAACTCTATTGTTATATGACTTAAGCCAGCTTAATAGCGCCCTTAGTGGCCCCTTAGCTTAAGGGTTCTTTAGATAGAAATCTCAAATAGTATATAGCGCTATTATAGCATTAGAGCATAGGTACTATTCGAGGTCTTTATTAGCTCCTTTCCACTTAATCTAATATTTAAGCTTTCTAGCTTAAATATAAGATCTAATTATTTCTTCTATTTCCTATTCCTTTTATTCTAGTAGTACTTTAATTAGGGTAGGAGGTTCTTAAGCTTGGCCTAGTAAAGGGTTAGGAACGTATTTACGCAATAAGTGGGAGTAGAATATAAGGTAGATCGAATAGAGCGAATCAGGCAATTGTAGCTTCTAGCTTTCTCTTAACTTTTCTAGTACTTTCACTAGGCCGTACTACTTATTAAAGAGCTTCCGACTCAGCCGATTGAGCTTCTAGTTTTTAATACTAATTAGTATATTATCTCCTATAGTCTAATCAACTGGCTGGCGATAGAGGTCTGCAAGCCGTTTTATTTTAGCCTATTATGCTTAGAGAGATAATTGAGCGAATTAGACCACTTTTTAAGCTCTAGTAGCTATGCAAAGTGCTATTTTACAATTTACTCTCTTAGTTGCTATCTATAGAGGCTTTAGGTTAATTAAATTCTAAGAGAAGCGAGCTTTATAGTTGTTTAGCACTTAGAAAGGGGAAATTTACCCTAGGGATTTGTAAAGCAAGGTCAATTAGGCAATATCTATTAAAGGCAAAAGACAACTTTAATTATCTTAATAGTATAAGTAGAACAGTCTAAGGCGTTATTTTAAGTACTAGTTTATAATCTCAATTTAGCTATTAACATTAGGGTTATAGGCTATAGTTAGCTTAACCTTTATACTTAGTATCTAATAGAGTTCTTTCTAAAAGGAAAAGACAAATTAGGCGCCTCTATCTAATAGAATCGAATTAAGTATGCTAAAATAGCATATTTAATAAATTAAAAACAACTTTATAAGGCCTTTTGCATTAACCAAATTATAGTATAGAATTAAAACTGCCTTCTTTAATAACCTATCGATAATTATAAGGGTAAAATTATAACTAAGTTCGTTAAGCAAAAGCTTTATAAAATCTATTATTAAGTGTTAATAAGCTTATTCGGGAATTGGCAAGGGTTATAAGAAACCTAGGGTTTTATTATAATAAGCTTTCATTCTTAAATAATAATAGTTTTAGATATAAGTGCCGATATTACTATTAAGGCTTTTCTAATAGTATTTTCTTCTTATTAGAAGTCTTATTTTCCTAATTCTAGTATATATAACGCAAGGTTACTTATATATATAATAAATTAGGGCTATTTGCAGTTCAGAAGGTTAAGATAATATAATAAGTCTACCTTGGAAGAAGAGTTTGCCTTAGCTGAGTTTATAGTTAAAGCTATAGCTCTGCGCTTTGTCTCGGAACTTCTATAGCTTAAAGGAGGTCTTATTAGCTTAAATGACCTTATTAATAACGTAGTAGTTCGCCATATCGTACTTAACCTTAGACGTTAGGTTAGCAAGTGCCTCTATTAGCGCGATTGGCGCAATCGTTACTTATAGGCCAGGCCTAGGAGTGGAATCGATCTGCGCTAAAGTTACTTATAGGCTAGGCCTAGGAGTAGAATCGCCTCTAGTAGCGAGTACTTCTATAGAGAGCTTATCGTTAGGTAAGAGCTACTAATGGCATAAAGCTCGTTTCCTAGCCTTAAGAGGGGTTAGCTCTTGGTCTTAATATAAGAGTATATTAGCTAGCGTATTTATTATACTTATTTAATATATAATAAGGAAGTTGAAATTAGCAAAGAACTCCGCTTAATAAGCCTACTAGGCTATTAAGTCCTTAATTATTATAAAGTACTTAAAGGCTTTATAATCTATATATATATATATACTATTTTCTAAGCCTTAAGTAGCTCTGCCTTATATTAGTAAAACGATTTAAAAATCGCTAGGAGCTCCTTATTATAAATAGGGTAATTTAGCTTAGCGTTATTTATAGTCTTTAAAAAGTACCTAATTAAGTGGTAGTTATCATCTTCCTAGAGTTAGGAGAGTACGCTAGCGACTACGCCGTCGAAGGCGTTAGTCTCAAGCTTTGTCTACTTCTAAGGGTAATAATAGTATAAAATCGGGGTTATTTAAAGGCTTAAGTGCAGAGTTTCCTAAGCTTCTTTATAAGTGTTATTAAAATTAAAAGGAATATTCCTTATAAGAGCTATTAAAGGTCGGCAGATATAACTATAGCCTTAAATAAATCTTTAATAAAAGTTATAAAACCTTAAGAAGCTCTATATACTACGTACATTCTTAGCGTATTTCTACTCCTAAATAACTAAGACCTTATTAAAGTCTACTTTAATTTTATAAACTCTAATAATAAACCCTAGGAACCTAGTCTTAATAACCTTAAACTTGCTTTTCTTAATATCTGCTTAAAGGCTATAGCATTAGAGAATTCCTAAGATCTTCTTAATATAAATCTTATAATTAAAGGAGTTTTCTAAATAGATTAGAATATCATTTAAGTAGGTAAAGTAGAAATCGTCAAAGTGGTTAAAAAGAATATTATTAATAAACTACTAAAAGGTGGCAGGCCTATTTATCAGCCCAAATAGTAAAACCTTATATTTATAGGTCTTATAACGCATGCGAAAGGTAATCAGGTCCTTAGCGTTAGCTAATATGCGAATATAGTAAAAGGCTTATTATATATTGATTTTTATAAAAATACAAGCTTTCGATATATATGCTATTATCTTATTAATAAGAGGAATCAGGTAGGGGTCTTTCTTTATTAAGGCGTTTAATTTCCAATAGTCGATATATAAACGTAAAGAGCTATTAGCTTTCCTAATAAAGAGGATTAGGGCTGCCTAGGAGGAACTCGAAGCTTTAATAAATCCTTTATATAGGTTCTTAAGAATATAGCTCTTGACCTTTAAGAGCTATTTATTAATAAGGTAATAGAAGGGTTCGATTATCAAGTTGTTCTTGCCTATTAGCTTAATTTTATAATCTACCCTTAGCCTGGGTTTCGGCAGCTAATCAAAGGCCTAGCGACTAAAGACGTTTTTAAACTTAGTATACTAAGGCAGGAGCTTTTGATCTATTAGCTTATTATTACTTTTATACTTAGCTTATAGTACCGAACTAAGGCCAAGGGAGCTAATTTCAGCTTACTTAGCCGATTCTTAGCGATTAATCTCTTAGTTTAAATTGTAAATAGAGCTTATAAATATGAACTCTTTAGGCGCTGGTTCTTAAGTTTATATAGCTTATCTTACCTTAGTTATAAAGTAGTAGTAAAGGGCGCCGATTGCTAAGGCTAAGATTAGACTAATCTGGTAAGCTATCTTTAAAGGAGCGTTTCTATTATAGCCGCATCATATGCGCGGTATTATCACGTGTCGAAGTCAGGTGCACGAAGTCAGGTGCACGCTAAGGTAGCAAGGTGGCTAGATTACGTATACGCTAGTGAAGTACCTATACTTATTCTAAAGGAGCTCTACTAAAGACTCTCTCTTCTTCTTTATCTTTTCTTCTTAATTATATAGTATACCTTTTAAGGTAATACAGTTAGCATTCGATTCTTGCCCTACTATACGCTCTAGAGCCAGTTATAATATAAGAAAAGATTAACTCAACCTTTGCTAAGAAGCTTAATATCTACTACCTTTAGAATCGTTACTTCAAACTGCCTTAAGCAACTCAATCTCTCGATCTTAATACTTCTACTATAAACTACTTTAAGCAACTTATATATAGCGCTTAGATCTTACTAATCTAGTTTTTAAAGAAAGCTAAATAATAACCTTCAAATATAAGATTAGCTCGTTTTTTCGACCCTTTACGCATTCTATTTTACAAATGGAAATTCACCTTTAATTTTAATTTTAAAAAAAATTATTTACTATACCCTTGCTTTGCTAGCGTAGGCTACTGCCTAAAGCAGTATAATAACTTTTCTCTTCTTAACTCTCTTCCTCCCTTATAAATACTCTATAATATATCGACCTATACTTATTAACAACTCTCCTTTTACTCTTCGAAGCTCCTTACTCCTTCCTTCCCTCGAATACAACTCGACTCTTTGAAAACCCCTCCTTGCGAATAAGTTATCGACCTTCTTTATACTCCCTATCGACCTATACTTGTCGATAACTCTTCTTATAACTCTTCGAAGCTCTTTACCTCTTTAAAGCTCCTTACTCCTTCCTTCGAAACACTCGGGTACGAAATTAGGGGATCTATACCTATATATATATATAAAGACTTAGTTAGCCTTAGTGGGTTATACTATACTATTAGAGATTAGGTCAACTTTAGTAGAATGATAAGCTTTAGATCCTCGGACCCTACTTCCTTAGATTTGCACTATACTCTTAAGCAATCTTATTATAACTCCTAATTAATAAAGAGATATAATCCTAAAGTAAAACCTTCTTTTTTAAGATCTATAAACCTACGATACCTTACTATATACTCTACTAGAAGGCTTTAAGAATGTATATAGCTCCGCTTATACTAATCTTCCCCCTTTTTAATAGGTCACTATTTAGCATTAGGTCCCTTTAGACTAAATTAGATAATATAGAGAGAGTTAGTACTTATGACCTTTAATCTTATACTATTTAAGAGAAGTGAAAGGTTAACCGCACCTCCTTTAGGCCTTACTGCTACTAGTTCTCTAGGCCTTATTGCTAACCCTGCTTCTAGAGATATTCCCCCTCTTAAGCCTACTTAAGAAGCTCCCTCCCTTAGTATAGATTTTACTCTTAGTCCTAGCCTATAAGTAGATTCTCGAAATACCCTATTACTATCAATTGAAGTTAAGGAAGAAGATATACTCTCTTTAATAAAGTCTACCCTTACTATATCGGCCCCTCTCTTTTCAGCTGCTTAGTAGGCCGAAATCGCGAACCTTATTAGTGCTGCTATAACTACTGCTCTTTAAAATAATACTGCCGCCCCTTCTTTCTTAAGTGCTAGCCCTTAGAACGCTCGGTCCCTTACCGCCGACTTACTACCTCCTTTAAACTACTACCTTTTAATTATCCGACCTTTAGTCTTAGCTATCGACCCCTATCGAATTAAGTACCCTTAAACCCATTTTAGCAACTACTAGGGCGAAATCACTTATAACGCTTAAAAGATAGTTATAAAGGTATTTATTTAAAAGTATTTAAGAAACTTCACTTTAAAAGAGGATTAAATTACTGCTTACTTTAAATGTATAATAGGTAAAGCTTAGAACCTAATCCTATAATATATAGATCCTATCTTTACTAGTAAGTTTATATATGCTACTAATGTCCTTAAGGTCTTAGATTAAAGGTTCTTTAATTATAACTATATTTAGTCTGCTAAGCTTAAATATAATAGGCTAATTATAGGTTTATTATTATATAATGAGTTTTAATCTAAGTTTATTACCCTTACTATAGCTAATAAGATCAATTAGTCTTACTAGTTTGATAATATTTATAAAAAGGTCTCCTTAGCTTTAAAGAACGACCTTCGAGTAGAGAAGTATAAAATGAATAATAATTATATTACTTTAAATGAGTTCTTAGCTATTACAGACCGCAAGGCTTATAATATTAAGTAAGAAGAGGCCTATAACGCTTGATAAGTCGCCCCTACTATTGCGTTCTCCCCTTTAAAGGACTGCGTCCTTAGCATATTGAAAAGGGAGTTATAAAGACCTATAGCTATAGCTACCTCCTTAGCCCTTTGTACTTATTCCCCTTTGCTAGCAGCCTATTAAGAAAGGTCTGCTAGCTTAAAGCCGTTATCTAATCTCTACTATAACTATAGAGCCTTTGGTTACTATACAATAGACTGCCTTAAGCTAAAGAAGTAAGGCAAGTTTATAATAGCTAAGGTTGAGATGGAAAACGACCTATTATTAGGAAACTGCTAAGCTATGGTAAAGACTTATACTATAGTATAGGTTATAATTTGTAAAAAGATTTAGATTTTGATTCCTACTTATTAATAGGCGGTCGCTAGTTCTTAATTCTTATAGAATTAGCTTAAAATAGATCATTTATTAAAACAGTTACTTATATTAATAGTAGAGCTAATATTTTTAGTATTATTAATATGTCTTTAGTATACTAGCTCTTTTAAAGACTTAAAGTGAAGTTTATTAAACTGCCTAAACCGATTACCCTTATTAGCTATAATAGCCTTAAGGGAGAAACCATTCGATTCGCTATCTTACTTACCCTTATAATTAATAGGCGATAAATAAACTTCCCTTTTCTAATTATAAGCTTAGGAGCAACTGACGTTTTAATTAGTAGGAAGTTCCTAAAGTACTATAACCTTAAATAGTCTTATAAAAGGGGGAAAAATAGTATCTCTTAGCTTAAGGATATGCCTATTATCTCTTACTTTAATTAATATATACTAATTGATCTCTTATAGCTAAAAAAACCCTTAATAGCCTAGTAAGATATCGATCGTCGAGTAGCTATAATAGACGCCGAGGACGAAGACTTAAGAATGGCCTAAGCCTAGCTCTTAGTACTAGTAAGCAATGCGAACTCGAATCCTACTCCTAGTCCTGGCCTACGAGTGAAAACGGCGAACTTGAATCCTACTCTTAGTCTTAGCCTGTAAGTGAAAACTGCAAACTCGAATTCCACTCTTAAGCTTAGCTTGCGAATGGCCTCTTATAAACTTAAGGATAGCAGTTTCTTTAAAAACTTAAAAAGAGATCTGAACTATATAAAGAAGGCCTTGCTAGGAGTACTAGACTCCTTATTCCCTCTTTTAATAAAGAGAAACGCTCCTTTAAGGATAGCTTACTAGATTAGCCTAATCTTAGCCTTAGCAATCAGCGTCCTCTATTACCGCTTTATAATTAAGGTAAGGCGAGCTATATAAACTTAAGAACCGGCGCTTAAAGAGTTTATATTTATAAGCTCTATTTATAATCTAGACTGAGAAATCAATTGCTAAGAAATCAATTGCTAAGAAATCAATCGCCGAAAATCGGTTAGGCAAGCTGAAATTAGCTCCCTTGGCCTTAGTTCGGCGCTATAAGCTAAGTATAAGAGTAATAACAAGCTAATAGACTAGAAGCTCCTGCTTTAGTATATTGAATTTAAGAATATCTTCAGTCGCCAGGCCTTTGATCAGCTATTAGAACTTAGACTAAGGGTAGATTATAAAATTAAGCTAATAGGCGAGAATAATTTAATAATCGAACCCCTCTACTGCCTTACTAATAAATAGCTTTTAAAGATTAAGAGCTATATTCTTAAGAACTTATATAAAGGATTTATTAAAGCTTTAAGTTCCCTTTAAGTAGCCCTAATCCTCTTTATAAGAAAAGCTAATAGCTCCTTACGTTTATACGTCAATTACTAGAAACTGAACGCTCTAATAAAGAAAGACCCTTACCTAATTCCACTTATTAATAAGATAATAGTATATATATCGAAAGCTTGTGTTTTTATAAAAATCGATATATAATAAGCCTTTTATTGTATTTGTATATTAGCTAATGCTAAGGACCTAACTACCTTTTGCATATGCTATAGGACTTATAAATATAAGGTTTTACTATTTAAGTTAACAAATAGGCCTGCTACCTTTTAGAGGTTTATTAATAATATTCTCTTTAATCACTTTAACGATTTCTACTCTACTTACTTAAATGATATTCTAATCTACTTAGAAAACTCCCTTAACTATAAGATTTATATTAAGAAGATCTTAGGAATCCTTTAATGCTATAGCCTTTAAGTAGATATTAAGAAAAGTGAGTTTGGGGTTACTAAGATTAGGTTCTTAGGATTTATTATCGGAGTTTATAGAATTAAGGTAGACCTTAATAAGGTCTTAATTATTTAAAAGTAGAAATATGCCGAGAATGTATATAGCGTATAGAGCTTCCTAAGGTTCTGTAACTTCTATTAAAGGTTTATTTAAGGCTATAGTCGTATTTGCCGACCCTTAATAGCTCTTATAGGAAATATTCCTTTTGATTTTAATAATACTTATAAGGAAGCTTAGGAAGCTCTTTGCGCAAGGCTTTAAACGACCCCGATTTTGTACTACTATCACCTTTAGAAGCAGATAAGGCTTAAGACCGACGCCTCTGATAGCGTAGTCGCTAGCGTACTCTCTTAACTCTAGGAAGATAATGACTACTACCTAATCGGGTACTTCTCGAAGACTATAAATAACGCTGAGCTAAACTACCCTATTTATGATAAGGAGCTCCTAGCGATTTTTAGATTATTCTACTAGTATAAAGCAAAGCTACTTAAGGCCTAGAAAACAGTACGCGTATATACAGATCATAAGGCCCTTAAGTACTTTATAATAACTAAGGACTTAATAGCCTAGCAAGCTCGCTAGGCGGAGTTCTTCACTAACTTCAACTTCCTTATTATATATTAAATAAGTATAACAAATACGCTAGCTAATACACTCTGTCGTGCAGAATGGGCGGAGTCTCCACTTATTCTGGAGACCCTCTACGTGACTCTGCTGAGTCATAGACTCTCCCTTTTCTTTCCGAAGTCTCCTTACTATATATATACTAGAGAACAATACAATCAATCATCTTCTCCTACTTCTGCGAGCCTCCTAAGCGACCTAATAAAGGCCCTCCAGCCGACCGCACTATAGTTATAAGCCCTATAAGCGTAGCGATAATTCTTTTCGCATTCCTTTTGCGCGAGGTTTAGCCGACGTTTCTCGCTTCGAAGTTCTATTAGTAAACCACTTTTCAAAGAATTCGGCAATGATTATACTCGGTTTCGACTGCATTAATAGAAGTTTCGACAGATTTGAGTAAAACGACCTCTAATATATAGCTGAAGAAAAATGCATTCCGGCCTTCCGACTACCTATTTCCTACTAGCTTAGCGGTCTATACGCCATATCTACGCTACTACAGACTGGGCTAGTACTTCGGCCGTCGGAAAAACTGTTCTTCCGGCGACCTAGGGGGTATATTATATAGAAAATAGGCTAAATATGCTAGTACGCGCCCTAAGGTATGGATTCACATTTTGGCCAAGCGGTATTATGCACGACACACTCTTATATTAAGACCAAGAGCTAACCCCTCTTAAGGCTAGGAAACGAGCTTTATGCCATTAGTAGCTCTTACCTAACGATAAGCTCTTTATAGAAGTACTCGCTACTAGAGGCGATTCTACTCCTAGGCCCAGCCTATAAGTAACTTTAGCGCAGATCGATTCCACTCCTAGGCCTGGCCTATAAGTAACAATTATGCCTATCGCACTAATAGAGGCACTTGCTGACCTAACGTCTAAGGTCAAGTATAATATAGCAAACTACTATATTATTAATAAGGTCATTTAAGCTAATAAGACCTCCTTTAAGCTATAGAAATTCCGAAATAAGGCGCAGAGCTATAGCCTCGACTACGAACTCAATTAAGGCAAACTCTTCTTCTAAGGTAGACTTGTTATGCTATTATAACCTCCTGAATTATAAATAGCCCTAATTCGTTATATATATAAGCAACCTTGCGTCGCATATACGGGAATTGGTAAAACAAGGCTTTTAGTAGGAAGAAAATACTATTGGAAAAGCCTTAGTAGCGATATCGGCACTTATATCTAAAACTATTATTATTTAAAAATGAAAGCTTATTATAATAAGACCTTAGGTTTCCTATAACCCTTGCCAATTCCTGAATAAGCCTACTAACACTTGATAATAGATTTTATAGAGCTTCTGCTTAATAAACTCGGTTATAATTTTACCCTTATAATTATCGATAGGTTATTAAAGAAGGCAGTTTCAATTTTATACTATAATTCGATTGATGCAAAAGGCTTTATAAAGTTGTTTTTAATTCATTAGATACGCTATTTTAGCATGCCCGACTTAATTCTATTAGATAAAGGCGCTTAATTCGTCTCTTCCTTTTAAAAAGAACTCTATTAGATATTAAGTATAAAGGTCAAGCTAACTATAGCCTATAACCCTAATATTAATAGCTAAACTGAGATTATAAACTAGTACTTAAAATAATGCCTTAGACCGTTCTACTTATACTACTAAGACAATTAGAGTTGTCTTTTACTTTTAATAGATATTACCTAATTAACCTTACCTTATAAATCCTTAGGGCAAATTTCCCCTTTATAAGTGCTAAACGGCTATAAAGCTCGCTCCTTTTGGAATTTAATTAACCTAAAGCCTCTATAGATAGCAACCGAAAGAGTAAATCGTAAAATAGCATTCCGCATAGCTATTAGAGCTTAAGAAGTAGTCTAATTCGCTTAATTATCTCTTTAAGTATAATAAGCTAAAATGAAATAGCTTATAGATTTCTACTGCTAGCCAGTTGATTAGACTATAAGAGATAATATGCTAATTAGTACTAAAAATTGGAAACTGGACCGGCCGAGCCGAAAGCTCTTTAATAAGTGGTATAGCCTAGTAAAAGTACTAGAAAAGCTAAGAGAAAGCTAAAAGCTACAATTGCCTAATTCGCTCTATTTAATCTACTTTATATTCCACTCCTACTTACTGCAAAAATACGTTCCCAACCCTTTATCAGGCTAAGCTCGAGAACCTCCTGCTTTAATTAAAGTACTATTAGAATAAGAGGAGTAGGAGATAGAAGAAATAATTGGATCTTATATTTAAGTTAAGAAGCTCGAATATTAAATTAAGTGGAAAGGAGCTAATAAAGACCTCGAATAGTACCTATACTCTAATGCTATAATAGCGCTATATATTATTTAAGATTTCCATTTAAAAAACCCTTAAGCTAAAGGGCCACTAAGGGCACTATCAAGCTAGCTTAGGTCATATAATAATAGAGTTGACAATTATAAGGACTTAAAGGATAATACGCCTACAGATACAACTGCGCAGGCGCAGTTTTTCAAAGGGGGGGGGTAATATTATAGCCGTATCATATATATAGTATTATTATATATCGAAGTCAGGTGTACGAAGTCAAGTGCACGCTAAGGTAGCAAGGTGGCTAGATCATGTGCACGCTAGTAAAGCACCTATACTTATTCTAAAGGAGCTCTACTAGAGACTCTCTCTTCTTCTTCATCTTTTCTTCTTAATTATATAGCGTACCTCTTGAGGTAATACAGTCAGCGTTCGATTCTCGCCCTACTATACGCTCCAGAGCCAGTCGTAACAGTTTCTCTTTATTAAAAGAAGGAGTAAAGGGTCTAGTACTCTTAGCAAGGCCTTCTTTATATAGTTTAAATCTCTTTTCAAATCTCTAAAGAAACTGCTATCCTTAAGTTTATAAGAGGCCACTCGCAGGCTAGGCCTAGGAGTGGAATTCGAATTTGCAGTTTTTACTTATAGGCTAGGCCTAGGAGTGGAATTCGAGTTATTACTTGCTAGCACTAAGAGCTAGGCTTAGGCCATTCTTAGGTCTTTGTCCTCAGCGTCTATTATAGCTGCTTAATAATCGACGTCTTATTAAGCTATTAGGGGTTTTATTAATTATAAGAAATCGATTAGTATATATCGATTAAAGTAGGGAATAATAGGCATATCCTTAGGCTAAGATATACTATTTTTCCCCTTTCTATAGGACTATTTAAGGTTATAGTACTCTAGGAACTTCCTATTAATTAAAACGTCGGTTGCTCCTAAGCTTATAATTAAGAAAGGGAAGTTTATTTATTACCTATTGATTATAAGGGTAAGTAAGATAGTAAATCGAATGGTTTCTCCTTTAAGGCTATTATAGCTAATAGGGGTAATCGGTTTAGGCAGTTTAATAAACTTTACCTTAAGTCTTTAAGAGAGCTAGTATATTAAAGATATCTTAATAATATTAAAAATATTAGCTCTACTATTAATATAAGTAACTATTTTAATAAATAATCTATTTTAAGCTAGTTCTATAAGAACTAAGAACTGGCGGCTGCTTATTAATAAGTAGGAATTAAAATCTAAATCTTTTTATAAATTATAACCTATACTATAGTAGGAGTCTTTACTATAGTTTAATAGTTTCCTAATAGCAGGTCATTTTCTATCTTAACTTTAGCTACTATAAACTTACCCTGCTTCTTTAGCTTAAGGCAATCCGTTATATAGTAACTAAGGGCTTTGCAGTTATAATAGAGACTAGACGACGGCTTTAAGCTGGCAGACCTTTCTTAATAAGTCGCTAGTAAGGGGAAATAAGTGTAAGAAGCTATAGAGGTAGCTATAGCTATAGGTCTTTATAACTCCCTTTTCAATATACTAAGGACGCGGTCCTTTAAAGGGGAGAATGCAATAGCAAGGGCGACTTATTAAATATTATAAGCTTTTTCTTATTTAATATTATAGGCCTTGCGGTTTGCAATAGCTAAAAGCTCATTTAAAGTAGTATAATTATTATTCATTTTATACTTTTCTACTTAAAGGTCGTTCTTTAAGGCTAAAGAGACCTTTTTATAAATATTATCGAATTAGTAAGATTAATCGATCTTACTAATTATAGTAAAGGTAATAAACTTAGATCGGAACTTATTATATAATATTAAGCCTATAGTTAGCCTACTATATTTAAACTTAATAGATTAAATATAATTATAATTAAAGAACCTTTGATCTAAAACCTTAAGGATATTAATAGCATATATAAACTTATTAATAAAAATAAGATTTATATATTATAAGATTAGGTTTTAAGCTTTACCTATTATATACTTAAAGTAGGTAGTAATTTAGTCCTTTCTTAAAGTAAAGTTACTTAAGTACTTTTAAATAAATACCTTTATAGCTATCTTTTAAGTATTATAAGTGATTTTGCCTTAGTAGTTATTAAAATAGGTTTAAAGGTATTTGATTTAATAAGGGTCGATAGCTAAGACTAAAGGTCAGATAATTAAAAGGTAATAGTCTAAGGGAGGCAGTAAATCGGTAGTAAAAGACTGAGTATTCTAAGGGCTAGCACTTAAGGAAGAAGGGGCAGTAGTATTGTTTTAAAGAGCAGCAGCTATAGTAGCGCTAATAAGGTTTGCGATTTCGGCCTATTAAGTAGTTAAAAAGAGAGGGGCCGATATAGTAAGGGTAGACGTCAGTTCTTCCTTAACTTTAATTAATAGAAAAGGAGTATTTTAAGAATCCACTTATAGGCTAGGCTTAAGAGTAGAATCTATAATAAGAGAGGTAACTTCTTAAGTAGGCTTAGGAAGGGGAATATCTCTAGGACCAAGGGTAGTAGTAAGGCCTATAGAACTAGTAGTAGTAAGGCCTATAGAACTGGTGGCAGTAAGGCCTAGTAATAGAGGTACGGTTAACCTTTCACTTCTTTAAAGTGGTATAAGATTAAAGGCTATAAGTACTAACTCTCTTTATATTATTTAATTTAATCTAAAGGGACTTAATGCTAAATAGTGACCTATTTAAAAGGGGGAAGATTAGTATAGGCAGAGCTGTATACATTCTTAAAGCCTTTTAATAGAGTATTTATTAAGGTATTATAGGTTTATAGATCTTAAGAGAGAAGGTTTTACTTTAGGATTATATCTCTTTACTAATTAGGAGTTGCAATAAGGTTATCTAAAGGTATAGTGCAAATCTAAGGAAGTAAGGTCTGAGGATCTAAAGCTTATTATTCTACTAAAGTTAACCTAATCTCTAATAGTATAGTATAATCCACTAAGGCCGACTAAGTCTTTATATATATATATTAGTATAGGTCCCTTAGTTTTATACTTAAGTATTCAAAGGAAGGAGTAAGGAGCTTTAAAGAGTATAATAAGAGTCGACGAGTATAGGTCGATAGGGAGTATAAAAAAGGTCGACGACTTATTCGCAAGGAGGGGTCTTCGAGGAATCGAGTTATATTCAAGGGTTTCGAAGGAAGGAGGGAGGAGCTTTGAAGAGTATAAGGAGAGTTATCGATAAGTATAAGGAGAGTTATCGATAAGTGGTATAGAGTATTTGTAAGGGAGGGAGAGAGTTAAGAAGAGAAAAGTTATTATACTGCTTTAGGCAGTAGCCTACGCTAGCAAAGCGAGGGTATAGTAAATAATTTTTTTTTCTTTTCGAATTGAAATTGAAGGTGAATTTCCGTTTGCTAAATAGAGTAGGTAAGGGGTCGAAAAAACGAGCTAATCTTATATTTAAAGGTTATTATTTAGCTTTCTTTAAAAACTAGAATAATAAGATCTAGGTACTATATATAAGTTGCTTAAGGCAGTTTATAGTAAAAGAATCGAGATCGAGTTACTTAAGGCAGTTCGAAGTGACGATTTTAAAAGAGGTAGATATTAAGCTTTTTAATAGAAGTTGAATTGATCTTTTCTTATATTATAACTTACTCTTAAGCATATAAAAGGGCGAGAATCGAATAACGCTAACTATATTACTTTAAAAGGTATGCTATATAATAGAAAAGAAAAGATAAAGAAGAGAAAGTCTTTATATAAAGCTCCTTTAGAATAAGTACAGGTGCTTTTCTAGCGTGCACGTGATCCAGCCACCTTGCTACCTTAGCGTACACCTGACTTCAATACGACACGTGATATAACCGTGCACGTGATGCGGCCGTAACACGAACTATTAGCGCAAATATGTCGAAGTAGTCTTTTCTATACTATTAAAAGAAGCCCTTAGCTATAAGCCTTACCTTATAATATTCTAAGGTCTTATCTACATATATCTTGATTATAAAGACCCACTTTGTTAATACTAAGTTTATATCCTTTAGCATCGGTTCCTCTATCTATATGCCATTTGTAATAAGAGAGCTTATTTTCTCTTAAATTGCCTTATTCTATACTACTTTATTCTTTAGATTATTAATAGCTTTATTATATATCTTTAGAAGAGAGATTTTCATTATCCCTTTAGTAGTTAAGAACGCATTATCTTTATCGAAGCTCTATTAAAGTTCGAGCTTATAGATCTTATATGCTATTATAGCCCGGATATGCTTAGACTCGCGTTCGTCTAAGGTATCTTCTGGTTTTAGGTCTCTATTCCTCTTTAAAGGCGTAGGTTCGGTTATAGGTTCTATAGGCTTATTATTTAAAGAACCGCTTTCTAATAGTAGAGGCTTATTATTACTTATACCTATTTTAAGAATATCCTTTACTATAGGTGCTTTAACTAAAGGAATAATAATATTAAAGTTGTTTTATACTTTAAGCAGTTCGCGGATAATAGGAATAGTCTATTCGGCCTTTAGGCGATTAGTAGGTCATCGATCAATAGGTGCGCTTAATATACCTAAGCTAAGAGAAAGGGGTTATTAATTCGGCTTAATAGTATTACTATTAACTAGTATACTTTGCGAATCTTTAGGTATATAAAGCTTTAAGGATAGCTCCCTCCTATTTTAAGATTTATTAAACTCAACTATTAAGGATATAATTACTTGCCTTAAATCTGGCGTATATACTATCTATTGCTTTATTATCTATTTAATATACTTAATAAATATATATTCTTAACCTTAGTCTATTAGCTTCTTACTCTTTATACTTATAAGCTAGGACTTTAGGCTAATATAAGAGTAGCAGACGCTTTTAAAGACGTAGATATAGTCTAGGCTTAGTTTCTATTTAAAATATGCCTTATATAGTAATATTTAAATGCTATTAACTATTAGTCTACTACCTATTCTATTTTGCAAGTATATATTTGCCTTAATCGTAAGGTCTTAAAATTCTAATAATAGGTCAGCATCTTGCAATAGAGCGCGATAGTTAGTCTTTACTTATTAAATGCTTTACTTAGCAATACTATTCTAGTAAAAACCTTTATATATTATAGTTAGTTTGTAATAAACTCCTTATTTTACCTATTTATTAAGCTTTACCTTAATCTCTAATATATTATTAGACTTAATAGCTATTAGCTTTAACTAGGTCTAGCGTTCCTTTATCACTTTTTAAGTTTCTAGCTTTTTTATAAGCTTAGATTTAGTCTTAGTACAAATGGTCTATATCTATTAAGTAGAGTTATCTACTATTTAAGAAAACTAATTATTTCCTTTAATTAAAGTTATAAATAGTCTAGTAGTATCGATAGATATTAGTGCTAGTATTAAATCTTTCTATAGATTAAGCTTAGTTTGCGTTCAATTTTAAAGTTTTATTAGCTTACAAATTCGGCATATTAAGCGATCCTTTAGTACTTAGATCTTCTATTTTAGAATTAAAACCTTATATAGGCCTTTTAATTTCTTTAGCCTTAGATGCGCGAATCTTTTATATATTAGCTAATACTTTAATAGGCTTTTAGCTTTTAATAGCTTTAGTAGCCTATTATTAGTCGATACTTTATTATTAGTAGCTAAAAAGGACTAGTAATAGTAGTTCGAGGTTTTACCGTTTTCCAATTATAAGCTTAGCTTAAGAGTCGTTTTTAATAAAATTATAAGATCTACTTGCAGTCCTAGCTTAAGAGTCGATTTCTTAGAAATAGCAAGATCTACTTGCGGTCCTAGCTTAGGAGTCATTTTTAATAAATTTGCGAATTTCACTTGCAGTCCTAGCCTAAGAGTTATTTCTGCGAATTTCACTTATAATCCTAGCTTAAGAGTTATTATTAGCGAATCTGCAGAATCTATTTATAATCTTAGCTTAAGAGTCATTTTTACTAAATTCACTTATGATCCTAGCTTAAGAGTTATCTTTAAGGATATATTATATTTTACTTATACTCTTAGTTTAAGAGTCATTTTTGCAAATTTCATTTATAATCCTAGCTTAAAAGTCTATTTATTCTCTTTATCCTTACTTAATTATATTAAGGTAAAGAGTGCACTTTCTTTAAAGGAATCCACTTATAGGTCTGGCCTAGGAGTCAATTTTTATAATATTACCTTTAAGATAATATAAAGTCCATCTTTAATTTTAACTTTAAAGATCACTTTATAATTATTATTTATAAATTATATAAATTAATTATTAAAAACTCTTATACAATTCAACTTTATATAGATCTTATAGTTAGATAAAAGATTAATACTTAAGCTAGGTATAAGAAGAATATTTTGTAAAAGGAAAGAAATACTAGTAATATTCATCTCTATTATACTTATCGAATTTGTATATAACCTTCTACTACTAACCTTAATAGAGCGGCTTTTTATTTTAATAAGCAGGCCTTTAAATAGGTAGGATTTGTCAGTTATATATACTATATAGTTAGTATTACTATACTAGTCGGATTTAGGGATCTTATAGAGATCGGCTTTTAAAATATAAGTATCTTTATTATAATTATTATCTAAATTATTAAAAGTGGATTTAGGTTTAAATAACCTACTATTATTATTAAAGGTATTTGCTAAAGTTTTAGCTAAATAGCCTTTTCCTTTACCTTTCCTTAGTAATTGCAACCTTTAGTAAGATAAGGGCAGTTTGCTTCTTAACTTTTATTTTAATTGCTTTTTAATATTAAAGCTAGCGACTATATTAATCAATTGCCTTTTAACTTTATAATTAATAATATTATAAGTACTATTATAAAAGTAGCATCTCTAATAAGCTTAAAGGCTTATCCTACGCTCCTTCCTCTTCTTAAGCTTATTATTACCCTATAATATAGCATTTGCTAATTTAAAGCGTCCTTTAAAGTCTTACTTAATAATTTGAAGGAGGTCGATCTTCTTATAGATCTTAAGGTTAGGTTAGATAAGAAGAGATTATTTTGCAATAGCGAACTTAAGAGGGAGGCTATTAAGTAAGAAACTAAAAAGCTAAGTTTCTTTAAAAGTCATAGCTATCCTAGGATCTGCGGCTCTTACTCTCCTTTTTGCTTTATATAATATAGATTAAGTAAAGTCTATATTTATATTTATATCCTTACTATCTTTATCTTTTTTATATTAAAATGAAGTGATCTACTATAGTAGATACTAAGTATTAAAGGTAGTTATTTAAAAGTATTTTACCTTTAAAGTATCCTATCTTATTTTTATATTATTATAAATTTAAATAAAATCTTAGTCTTTATCGCTTAAACCTCTATTAATCTTAAGCTTGCATTTGGCTAAGGCTAGCTTATACTCCTTCTCCTTTTCCATATTTAAAATCTACCTTTAGGATTCTTAGTTATTATCTATTAAGGCTTTTAGGCTAAGCTTATTTAGTGTATTTAGCAAATCCTTAGTAGTTGTATTAGCTATTAAAGTAGAAGTAGATAAATCGATAGAAGGAGTATAAAGGGCTATTCTTATATATTTAATAAGTGTCTTTTAAATCGCTATTTCGATGCCTTTGCTTTTAAAGTAAAGCTCTAAATCGTCGAACTATTATTACTAGTTCTTTTAAGAGAGTTAGGGGTCTTTAGGTCTAGTATTTCGATCGGAATTAAAAGCTATTGCTATTTTAAATAGAATTGCGTTAAAATCAAATAAATTAAATAGTTAAAGGCACTCCTCCTATCGAAAAGTCGAAATGATTAAATAGTAGGTATTATAGAAGTATTAAATAGGGAGGAAGTCCTCTTATTAAAAAGGGTTTTTAGGCTATAACGCAGGGAATCATACCTTTTATAAAATATAGTAAAGCAAGGAATTATACCTCTTATAGTACTAAAGGGTTATAGAATAAGAAATCACACCTCTTGCAATATAGGTTAGCTAAATAAGGAATCATACCTCCTATTCGCCGATTGCTCGCCTTTTACTATAAGTCTTATTCAACTTCCTACTAATAGTTGCGGCGCAAGTGCTTTCTAAAGGAAGTTAATAATCTATTATCAGTCTAATTAGGGCTTATAACCTATTAAGCTTAAGTAAGTTAGCGCAGTAGGTAAGGGAAACTTCTAAAGGTCGATAGTCAATATATTAGTAAGAGTTAGGGAAGGAAGGTTACCCCTTTCTTCCCTATAGCTATATACGTATTAATATCCTACTGATTAAGCAATAGGGTCATATGATAATACATCGGAGTGATAGCTGCATCACCTATCTTAATAGAGAGAAGGTTTTACTTTAGGATCACGTCTCTTTACTAATTAGGAGTTGCAATAAGGTTATGTAAAGAGGGGTATAGTATAAATCTAAGGAAGTAGGGTCTAAAGCTTATCATTCTACTAAAGTTGACCTAGTCTTAAATAGTATAGTATAACCTATTAAGGCTGACTAAGTCTTTATATATATATATAGGTATAGGTCTCCTAGTTTATACCCAAGGGTTTCGAAGGAAGGAGTGAGGAGCTTTGAAGAGTATAAGGAGAGTTGTCGATAAGTATAGGTCGATAGGGAGTATAAAGAAGGTCGATGACTTATTCGCAAGGAGGGTTTTTCGAAGAGTCGAGTTGTATTCGAGGGTTTCGAAGGAGTGAGGAGTGCTTTAGGCAGCAGCCTACGCTAGCGAAGCGAGGATATAGTAAATATATTTTTTTCTTTTCGAATTGAAATTAAAGGTGAGTTTCTATTTGTAAAATAGAGTAGGTAAGGGTTTAAGAAAATGAGTTAATCTTATATTTAAGGGTTGTTATTTAGCTTTCTTTAAAAACTAGATTAGTAAGATCTAGGCACTATATACGAGTTGCTTAAGGCAGTTTATAATAGGAGAATCGAGATCGAGTTATTTAAAGCAGTTCGAAGTGACGATTCTAAAGGAGGTAGATATTAAGCTTCTTAGCAGAGGTTAAATAGATCTTTTCTTATATTACAACTTACTCTAAAGTATATAAAAGGGCGAGAATCGAATAACGCTAATTGTATTACCTTAAGAGGTATACTATATAATAAAGAAGAAAAGATAAAGAAGATAGAGTCTTTAATAGAGCTCCTTTAGAATAAGTACAGGTGCTTTACTAGCGTGCACGTGATCCAGCCACCTTGCTACCTTAGCATGCACCTGACTTCTTGCAGTCTTAGCGATACGTGATATAACCGTGCACGTGATGCGGCCGTAACAGATAATTAAGTAAGGCTATTCGATAAGTTATATAAATAGATATTATAATTAATAAATACAACTTTAAAGGATAGTTCTTCTTAGCCGCTAACTTAAGCTTATATAATATTATAAAACTGAGGGGAGATAACACAAGAATAGGCCTAAGGGAAGACCTAAAAACAAGAGGAGGAAGTACCATAAGCGGGCTCTCCTAGACAAGATATTAGGAATAAGTCCTAAGTATAGGGTATATTTAGTACTTATAGCGACGCGCGCTGTCTTTATATATAAAAGATAGCCCTTTTATCCTCCTACTATCTTACGCCGATTATATGATATATATTATAAGACCTATCTATCTTAGGTCTTTATATATATCTTAAATAATAAAAGTAATATGTTACGGCCGCATCACGTGCACGGTGCACGTGCACAGTTGTGCACGGTTATATCACGTGTCTATCACATGTCGAAGTCAGGTGCATACTAAGGTAGCGAGGTGGCTGGATCATGTACGCGCTAGTAAAGCCTTTGTACTTATTCTAGAGGAGCTCTATTAGAGACTCTTTCTTCTTCTTTATCTTTTCTTCTTTATTATATAGCATACCTCTTAAGGTAATACAGTTAGCGTTCGATTCTCGACCTACTATACGCTCTAAAGCAAGTTATAATATAAGAAAAGATCTACTCAACCTCTGCTAAGAAGCTTAATATCTACCCCCTTTTAAATCGTTATTTCGAACTGCCTTAAGCAACTCGATCTCTCGATCTCGACTTCTATTGCGAACTGCCCTAAGCAACTTATACGTAGTGCTTAAATCTTACTAATCTAGTTTTTAAAGAAAGTTGAAAAACGACCTTTAAATATAAGATTAGCTCGTTTTTTCGACCTCTTACCTCCTCTATTTAGCAAACGGAGATTTACCTTTAATTTCAATTCGAAAAAATTTTATTTACTATGCCCTTGCTTTGCTAGTATAGGCTGCTGCCTAGAGTAGTATAATAGATTTTCTCTTCTTGACTTTCTCCCTCCTTTATAAATAACTCTATACTACTCTTTTTTATTAACCTTATACTCTTTGATAATATACTTATTAATAACTCTTCTTATACTCTTTAAAGCTCCTCACTCCTTCTTTCGAAACCCTTAAATACAATTCGACTCTTTAAAGATACCTCCTTGCGAATAAGTTATCGACCTTCTTTATACTCCCTATCGACCTATACTTATCGACCTATATTCGTCGACTCTTCCTTATACTCTTCGAAGCTCCTTACTCCTTCCTTCGAATACTTAGGTATAAAACTAAGGGACCTATACTTATATATACATATAGAGACTTAATTAGCCTTAGTAGGTTATACTATACTATTAGAGACTAGGTCAACTTTGGTAAAGTGATAAGCTTTAGATCCTTGGACCCTACTTCCTTAGATTTGCACTATACCCTTTAGATAACCTTATTATAACTCTTAATTAGTAAAGAGATATAATCCTAAAGTAAAACCTTCTTTTTTAAGATCTATAAACCTATAATACCTTAATATATATTCTACTAAAAGGCTTTAAGAACGTATATAGCTTTGCCTATACTAATCTTCCCTCTTTTAAATAGGTCACTATTTAGCATTAGGTCCTTTTAGACTAAACTAGATAATATAAAGAGAGTTAGTACTTATAACCTCTTATCTTATACCACTTAAGAGAAGTGAAAGGTTAACCGCACCTCTACTACTAGGCCTTACTGCCATTAGTTCTATAGGCCTTATTACTACTAGTTCTACTAGTTCTATAGGCCTTACTACTAACCCTAGTCCTAGAGATATTCCCTCTCTTAAGCCTACTTAAGAAGAAACCTCCCTTAGTACCGATTTTACTCCTAGGCCCAGACCGCGAGTAGATTCTCGAAATACCCTATTACTATCGATTGAAGTTAAAGAAGAAGTTATACTCTCCTTAAAGACGTCTACTCTTACTATATCGGCCTCTCTCTTTTTAGTTGCTTAGTAGGCCGAAATCGCAAACCTTATTAGCGCTACTATAGCTGCCGCTCTTTAAAATAATATAGCTGCCCCTTCTTCCTTAAGTGCTAGCCCTTAGAACACTCGGTCCCTTACCGCCGACTTGCTACTTCCCTTAAACTACTACCTCCTAATTATTAGACCTTTAGTCCTAGCTATTAACCCTTATCGAATTAAATACCTTTAAACCTATTTTAGCAACTACTAAAGCGAAATTACTTATAACGCTTAGAAAATGGCTATAAAGGTTATCATTTAAAAGTACTTAAGCAACTTCACTTTAAGAGAGGACTAGATCACTACCTACTTTAAATATATAATAGGTAAAGCTTAAAACTTAATCTTATAATATATAGATCCTATCTTTATTAGTAAGTTTATATGCGCTACTAATATCCTTAGGGTTTTAAATTAAAGGTTCTTTAACTATAATTATATTTAATCTGCTAAGCTTAAATATAGTAGGCTAACTATAGGTTTATTATTATATAATGAGTTCTAATCTAAGTTCGTTACTCTTATTATAATTGGAAAGATCGATTAGTCTTATTAGTTTGATAACGTTTGTAAAAAGGTCTCCTTAGCCTTAAAGAACGACCTTTGAGTAGAGAAGTATAAAATGAATAATAATTATACTACTTTAGATAAGTTCTTAGCTATTGCAGACCGCAAGGCTTATAATATTAAGTAAGAAGAGGCCTATAATACTTAATAAGTCGCCTCTGCTATTGCGTTCTCCCCTTTAAAGGACTGCGTCCTTAGTATATTAAAAAGGGAGTTATAGAGACCTATTGCTATAGCTACTTCCTTAGCTCCTTGCACTTATTCCCCTTTACTAGCGACTTATTAAGAAAGGTCTGCCAGCCCGAAGCCGTTGTCTGATTTTTACTATAATTATAAAGCCCTTAATTACTATACAACGGACTGCCTAAAGCTAAAGAAGCAAGGCGAGTTTATAATAGCTAAAGTTAAGATAGAAAACGACCTACTATTAGGAAACTGCTAAGCTATAGCAAAGACTCCTATTATAGTATAGGTTATAATTTATATATGAAATATGAGGGCTGGCCGATATGGTAAAGAGAGTATAAGGTAGTATTGAGTAGTAAGTAATAGTAGTAGTTGAAGAACTTGGAGACTTAGGAGGCTTGATTCCTAACTA
>JAENRP010000396.1:16658-37670 GCA_024741835.1 Diplocarpon mali | reverse complement strand
AGCTCCTCGATTCCTTTTCGGTTAGAACTGATTTAAAAAGAAAATGTCTGATACTAGAAGGATAGCCGCTCGAAGTGCGAAGGATAATCAAGGTGCGCTCACCGTATTCCGTATAGCAGCGGAAGGCCTCGCAGCTTAAAGTTCTCAATGAGGGTGATCAAACCACCTCTATTCTATAGCTCTGTTTGCAGACTATCCCTAGGATTCTTCCCTCGGTCCCTAGCATTCTTCTCTTCTTCCAGAAAAACAACTCCAAAGTAGCTAGGAGGGACTAGAGCTGGGTGTGGGTGCATCCGGGCTTGCCCACAAGTTTCGCCAGTGTGGGTACCCATATTCAGATATTCACCCAAGGGAGATTTAGACTTTACTATGCTATAAATAGGAAATGCCTCAGGCTTCGTCTCAGACTACAAAAAATTTAAATAGCCTTACAAACATAGTTGAAACCGCCCCTAGAATGGTTACGAATGTGTTGTTTATTTGGCCTGCGACGAAGTATGTAAGAATTGGCTCTGTTTGAGAAATTCTAGATCAGCAGATTATCTTACTAGACGCCTTTGGCCTATTTCCACATACTCTTCAAAAAGAGGTTTCGAAGATCATGTAAGTTGTACTAACATCGTATTAAGATACGATGCTACGAGCTTGGTGGCTCGGTGAAGTGTTATCTTTGTCTTTTCGAATGGGTATTTTTTTCTTATCATTGAAGCATAATAAATGAATCACAAATAGTCGGTGATCTCTTAACCACGGCGCATTTGTGGTTCTTCTGAGCTATTTCAATCGCCTATTATTCAGGATTAATCTATTTACACACAGAACTATACAGGTTAATAATGATCTTGGGGCCTCTTTATCGACAGGTGTTAAAACTTGATCCCAGCAACTCGGCAGCGAATATCTCATAAATGTCTGTGCTGTGCTGATCTAGTAGCACGGGATGTCAAAACCGCATCATTTTTTTAAAAAAGAGTCTATATTATTAAGCCAATCTCAGCCGGAGTTTACAAATGAAATTACAGGGTATAGATTTTATATTGCTTTTATGCTGGGTATATCCGCCTGAGCTATTAAGATTCGCTTTGGTGCCGTAGGTAGGATACCCTGGCCCTCTGCTAACCGGGTGTTCCAGGTTTACTCCACCAAATGCCCAACCCTGAAAGTGAGGCCTATGCTTCGGCCCATAGAAGGAATGTTGCGAAAGTACTCGATCGAGGAAAGCCTCTCTTGTTTGCAGCCAACTTACCCCCTACGTTTTACTAAGCATTATGGACATTCTTCGGCGTGAATTGAGACTGGTCTTCGAAGACCCTCATCTCCTTAAGCTTTCTTTGGATGTCATGGTTAGCGGATGTCATGGTTAGCGGAGGTCATGAGAAGCCTATCTGCATTTAAATACACAGGGCCCTGAACGCAGGAAGAATCATCAGCATCTTATCATTCATTCTTTCAACGAGCAACATTTCTAACAATGGTTCACCCACCCTCATTTAAACGAGTTCTGGTTAACTCCATACTCTTTCTTGCGCCTACGATTTCTGCCCAGTACCCCACAGCTCTACAGACTTGCCTCAACGAGGCGGGTGTGAAGAACATCACGCCTTTGGACAGCACCTGGACCGATGCGACTACGCCATGGCAACTTCGTCTGAAAGACGAGGTCAAGCCTGTTGGAGTCGCTTATCCTGCTAACGTCGAGCAGCTTGCCTCATCATTGGCATGCGCGAGAAAGAACTCTGTAAAAGTCTCGGCTCTCGCTGGTGGGCATTCGTTTGTCGCTTTCGGCTACGGAAACCCAGGCAACTTGGTAGTAAGCATGGCGGCTTTTACCAACTTTTCATATGATAAATCGACCAAGCTCTTCACCATGGGTGGTGGTTCCAGAGTCGGCCCAGCATTGAAAACTCTGTGGGGTAAGTGAACTCCTCCATCTCAAAGTGCTGCCAAACAATTTTCCCACAAGTCCCCTAGACCCTTGATGAACTCAACACTAACATGTAAGCAGATGGGCACGGTAGACACTTCCCCCATGTCAGGAGCGCAAGAGTCGGAATTGCAGGCTCGTCAATTGGAGGCGGGTTCGGCACTACTTCGAGACTTCTAGGAACCGCCAGTAAGTACAACAGATAAGATCCTCAATAACCGAAGGGCTCTATTGGACTTTCCTCCAAGCAAATTTCGGAGCATGAAATCTTATTCCAAAGTGTTGAGCTGACTTTTCTAAGTGGACGCTATTGAGTCGGTTGAGTATATGCTTTACAATGGTACCATCGTCAAAGCCGGAGCTGGTTCCGACCTGTTATTCGCAGCTAAGGGTGCTGGCTCTTCATTCGGCGTCCTCACCTCACTCACGACCAAGACTTGGAAGCCAACTTATCCAACTGCTATCAACTACACCGTCGATCTGGGTTCCTTGACGATAGACACCGCCATCAATGCTCTACTTTCTGTCCAGGAGTTTGCTACTACCGAAGCTCCTGAAGAGTTGTCACTCCGATGGTCGCTGAGGAGCAAGTATTCATTCGCGGGTTTCTATTATGGCGAGTAAGTGGTCTCCTGGTATTCCTTCCCCGTCTGTGGACGAGTGGTGTATATCACACTCGCCAAACGTGCCTAAAAGCGATCAGTCAACCCTAGCGCTCCGACGCACCTCTTACATAACGCAATGCTGACTTCGAGCTCCAGACCATCTACGTTCGACGCGATCATGAAACCGCTTTTGGACCGCCTCCCAAAGAACGCTACGGTGACCAAGAACGAACTCGATTTCTGGGTTTTGGAAGATGAAGCCGCTGCCGGTATCAACCTTCCGGACGGCGGAAGCTCTCCCGGAAGAACTTTCTATACCCAATCATTGGCTGTGTCAGAAGATCATCTCCTCACATACGATATAGTCAAGGCTCTCTTTCAGGCCACCATCTACGATTTTAAATTCGAAGGACTCAAGGCCAGCGGATATTTGGACATGTGGGGCGGTTACTCTCGCAAGGTGTCTGATAGCGATGACTCCTACGTCCATGGCAAGAACCTGTGGCTCGTCCGCCTCGACACAAACACAGCGAATGCTACGTCGCCATGGCCGGCAGGTGCAATTGATTACGCACGAAGCGTGATGAAACCATTCGAGGACGCACTCGTTGCCGCTGGTGCCCCGTTGAGAGGCTTCGGAAACTACCGCGACTTGGAGTTGACGTTGCCGGAATGGAGCTCCAGATTGTATGGAGACAACTTTGCGAAGCTGAAGTCTCTCAAGGCTGCCTACGACCCTGAGGGGTTGTTCACAAACAATGCGCAAAGTATTCCTTTGTAAGAAGAAATTGTAGTAAAGGTTGTTGTTAGGCTATTCGCTTCTATACATAGATCTTGGACTTTGATCCGTAGAAACTTTGAACAATAGAACTTTCTATGGCAATATTCCACCAAATAGTTTTCTGGATTACTGATGAGGATATTCTAATTTAATATTGAGAATCCCTTAAATTATTCAATGATAATGGAGATTGACCAAGTGAAAACTATGAGAGACACTATTTGTTAATCGATGTATTTTCTCTTATTTGCCAATTGGTTTCTTCTAATCTGTACATAAACATGGAAACAGTCATGAAATGAATCACATATATGGCGGATACAAACAAGCTATTGGAAGTAGGTTATCGCAATCGTGATGACTGTCAAATGTGAAATCTTACATAGTTTTCCACTTATACTCAAAGTCACGTTGAGCTATTAGGAACAGATATCTTTCATAAACGTGTCTTATAAATTAATAGTAAATCTGACAATAAATAAAGTTACGATCTACCCAGTCAATTTCACTCAATTAGCATTTACTAACCGAGAATATTTCTTTTTGAGGATCTTGCGAAAGCTGAAGTCCTACCTACCACCTAACTTTTCCTTCCCTTGCTCCTACTCCCTATCCCCCCGAGGGGAGGAAGGGTCTCAATGCTAAGTCGTACGGAAACTGAATCAAAAATGAGACCGGTATGCATTTATATTTAGAGTATTCAGTGATAAGACTGATCCATGCAAGCATGTGATACTGGCTGGAGACTAATATAGCTATCCTAGCTTTAACCAAGTTCAATAGATTGATCCCCTGCCTGTGCCTCTTAGGTCGCAAGAGTTGCCAGCGTTGGGCATGAGTATAGGTACTACTTACATATACTATCATGAGTAGATAATGTATAAGCTTGGGTTAGAGTTGGGTTAGGGATAGGGAAGCATAATCTTATATTGAGATTTCCCACTATACCATGATGAGATTCATGCGCTTTTGAAGTTCAGATTTAATGAATTAAAAGAGGGCATAAAACTTATGGCTGTTACTCATCTTTCAAGAATCCAAGTAGGTTTAGCTAAGTTTGCCTTTATCCCGCGTATAAGTTCAAGGAATCTCTTTTGCCTAGATAGCCAGTCATCCACTTCGATACTAGCTGTATTACCTGGGTATACCTACGCCCAAGTCAGAGTGCCGTTAACCAACCATACGGGAGAATTCTTTTATCATCGGTTCGACCTGAGTGCGGATTATGTTGAAGCCTGGGAGGGACTATACAAGGCCGACTGTATTATCAGCCTCGGTATCACGTAGAAGAGTCGCGTCTTAATCAGCTGACTATACCACTATGCATCCGACGTATGTTACGACTGGCTTGGCGCCATAGCTCTCCTGCCCTTTACCAGTACATTTACGCGTTCCCTACAGAACATCCGAAAAGGCGGATGATACATCGGACATATGTACACCTAATTGTCGACGCAGCTTCCAACTTTCCTAAGATTGAAGCCTACGTAGCCTGGCGCTCGTTATATGACGCCGATAACCATTAAAACCTGGCTAATATAGACATACCTGTACCAATATTCAGGATTCAAGGACGACTGGAAGCCAGGACGCGTCTAGAAATTGATGCATACATATAAATGGTAATTTGAATATCACTAGTGTCCCGCGTCCATATATCAGAACCACAAGTACGCCGCCCGACGAAATGGCGGCGGTCCAAGTGCCAGTAAAAAGCAGGAGGGATAGAAATTTGGAAGGGCAGTTCGAGTCCTACGCATCAATGGTATATTCGTAGCAACTCTTCCTACAGTAATTGTACAGAGAACAAAAGAGACAAGTGATGCCAGACCATGCAAGCATTACTTGCTTGAACAGTCTGGATTCAACACTACCCGGCAATGAGGACCCAGAGTCTGTCATCAGTTAGCATTTTCAAACTTCGTACTTGCTTCTCATCCGTTAAGTAGAGGAGTTGGGGTCAGAGCAAGGCAGGGTCACCCACAGAAAGAAAATCATCAACACTCCGAACATCTTAGCAACCAACCAGCGATTGCCAGACACCCTCGACCAGTACTTCAGCAACTCCCTCTGTGCACCCTGCACATTGTCTACTACATCCTCGGTATTTGCATCGATCCTTTGAATCATCTCGCTCTGTTCCGAGACCATAGACGCCAACTGTCCGAAAATACCGCCTAGTTCGCTGATTGTGCGTTCTATAGCCTCGATAGCTTCGCCTCTCTGTTGGATATATGAGTTTTGCGGTTGCGCCTCCTCCATCATGAGTAATTGTTGGTCGCCCATCGGGTTTAGCGACAGCAGATCCTGGCCTGGGCCAGGCGAGCCGCGACTCGGTGTGTTGTATAGCGGAGATGCGGAGTGCTGTATTTGCGGCGCAACGTTGGCGGAGACTGAGGAGACGAAGTTCTCTGTACGGGCGCGTGAGGCTTGGATGTTCTTTGTGCGGACCTCGAGGACATCTTTGAAGTTTACAGATACGTCTGTTAGTTTTCCCTGAAGTAGGAAGACAACGTTCTTATTGTGCTCGCCTTCTTGGTCGGCTTTGGGATGCTGGGCGCGAGTGAGGGTTTGCAGGGAGCCGATTTGTTGATTTAAAGAGGAAAGGTCTTGTTTGATAATAGAGGTTAATTCATTGATTTCGACAGGCCGGTCGTCGAATAGTGTTTTCCTTTTGGCCACTGTTTGCGGTCAGTACAAATCTCTGGTTCATTGTAAAAAGGCCGTACATTGTGCCAATTTCTCTAGTTTTCCCATTGTCGTTGAGATTCCTCTTCCAATCTCTGCAGCCCTCCGCGCAAACTCTGACCTCCTGGGCTTCCCATTTGTGCTTTCATTTGCAGCAGCTTTCTGCGAGTCCGTGAGCAGCGACTGTCTCTGTGCTCCAACTTTAGAAGAAGCCTGTCTCTTCTGTGTCTGCGCTAATACGGACTTGAATTCGTTCGTCCGGTCCTGGATCGAAGATACCGCCATCTTGTGCTCAGGATTATTCAGAGATACTGGGCAAGAAGGCGCGAACTGGAAAGGCGCTGGAGGCGCAAATGTACAAATGCTTCCCGTAGCTTGGTATTATGCTTTGCCTGAGAATGTTTGAGGCCCAGTTAGAGTATATTTGCAGCCGTCTTTGAAGCCTGTTCGGTCAAGGACAAGAAAACGCAAGTAGTGTGCGGCGGAATCTCTACTGAGAAGACGTATTTGTCAAATATGAGGCCAGGAGAAAGAAAGAGAGATCTCAGGTGAAGTTAAAGTAGGTCTCAGGAGTGATATGGCAGTTGATGTTGCGATGTCTTCGTCGTCGATTGATGATGTTCGTTTATCGGTCCCATCAGGGCCACTTGCACCTTCAAAGAGTCTATATGTGGCCTGAGGCATGAACTTGCAAATAAGGCCAACATGCACGTTTCACCAAAAGCATTTATCGATCAACCATTACAATGCAGCTGATGCTCTTTATTTTGGCACAGACTGCCATAATCAAGGTCTCCTATTTTCTTAGCGGCGCGTTGGATTACAGACGGATTCAGAGAGATATGATTAGTTGGGTCACATCCACAAGGAGGTGTGGCTGTGCTGCGATGATGACTGGAGGGTATTCACGACAAGGGTGACAAGGATTGCGGAGCAGCGCATAGCTGGCGAGGAGGCAAGGCGTGTTCTTTTATCATGTCGCAATCCCGCCGATGACTTTGAACACTTGCAGTTGAAATTCTCTTAAACTATTTAAATCCTACAAACTCGCAGCTCCATCGACTGACTCACTGAATCAATCACCCCTTTCTGCCATACGCGACTAGCTCTACCTTCTCAAGGCTCTATACCAACCACGATATTTCCAAGCTTTTGGACGATCAGCACGCGCACTCCGAAAATCCTGCTTCCCCCGATTTCAACATAACTTCTCTCATGGTTACGGCGATAAATGCCTCGTGAGAAACGAGTCGCTAAGTATTTTTCAAAATGGCGAGTCCATTCCCCAATACCTTCGACGGGGACACTCCAATGTAAGGAGCTTCAATCTGTAGTCATGCCTCACATCATTTAACAGGGAACAGAAATCCGCAATCCGGCGTCTCCTACCAAACGAACATCAATCGACAGAAGACGAAGAAATGGGCCGAGGCAAAAGCAGTCGACTATGGTGGTGATGATTGGGGAGACGACGACGAGTACGACCTGCCCCCGTCTCCGCCGATATTCAAACCAACTGGAAAGCAAGACCAAGGCCTAGCAGTTCCATCGAATATAGAACCTTCAACAGAGAGCAGGAAATATGGCGAACTGCCCGGGGCGAGTATTCCTCGGCCACGCACCAACTCTTTCGATGCCGACGATGAGAAACGGAATTTCTCGAACAGCACTGCACAACCGCCTCCAGCTACGAATGCTCCAGCCACACGATTCTCGCAGATAACTGGCATGCCCACGGTCCGAAAGCCTAGTGGTCCCTCATCTCTCTCGATCAGTACCCAGCAGCTGTCTGAAGCCGCGACCGGCCTTCGAAAGCACACTCAAGGCATCCCGCCCGTTGCTGAACTTCAACAGGAAGCGTCTTTGCCAGGACCTGGTCGTGTCAATACCAAAAGCTCTGTCACATCTGGAGCATCAAATACAAGGACATCTTCAACTTCAAGCGACTACCATGCTCGACGAGACTTTTCGCCGTCTGCTGTCCCTCCGCCTCTGAGCACTCGATTCTCTCCAACACCTGAAGGCGCGACTGACGGACCGACTCAGAGGCCCCCACCTCAGAGCCGCAGCTCAAGCCAGTCCGCTGCTACTCAAATGGCAGAAATCACACGCTCGCCTACGGAGGAGACTACACCAAAACCATGGGCTGGAAACCAACCTGGTTCACAGGGAGCATGTGCACAGTCGCCCACTTCTCCATCTAGTGGCAAGTCACTCTCCTTTGTCCGGCCTGCGGAGACATATAAGCGAGCCGAGCAAGAACGACGACAGTCTATTGATTCGGCTGGAGGACCTAGCATGGACTCTTCCGTTGTTTCCGATCCTTCGCGGGCAGCCAATGGAGAAAAGTGCAGTTCGAATATTCTGGGTGGCCCGAGCAGAATGAGAACAAGTTTTGACAGCGAGCCCATCTTGGAGCCTGTTAAGGAAAGGAACAGCGAGTATGGATTCGAGGACTTCACTGTCAACGAGCATGCACCACAAAATGACCAGTCTAGCGACTCCCGGGAGCAGGCTGCACTTGAATCTCGCAACCTTGAAGTCGGAGATACAAAACGATACATTAGTCCAAAGCTACCAGATTTGACCAGGTTATCTGGACTCGGCATGGATATGTTTGACCCCCAGGATTTGCATGCCATCAATGAAGAACCCGAAACGACTCCAACCACCTCCCTTCCTTCATGTCCTGAGCACGTTTCGAAGTTGCGAAGTCAACCTTCAGTTGGATTCAACTCAGTTGTTCACCAAGCATTTGACAGAACGGATGACCAATCAGACCCGAATACACCAGCATCAAGCGGCGTCAGACGAACCGATAGTGAGAGTACCGGCACTGCTGGGATCAGCCCTATCATGAGCCGGGTCTCAAGCACAGCTATTCCAGGGACCCGAAACCGCACCTCCGCCATCTTAGAAGCTACCGAGCCTGCCTCTCCGGAAGCAGCTGGCACAAGCGATGATTCCCATGGTGGATTACCATCTCAAGAAATTCCAGGGTTCAAGCCTGGTCATCGACGAGATATAAGTGCGCCCAGTCCTGGAAATAGCCCGGCTAGGACGCCTGACTTGGCACCTCCGTATATGATCGCTGGGATTCAACACGGTATCATTGACGATACTTTTCCAGATGCTGCTTCCCATGTCCAGGACGAGCCTTTCCAAGCACCGCGCCCTCTTGCTGAACGCGAAGATAGCTTCCGTCCCTCTCTCCCGGGAGGGTGGAATTCTTACGCAACCACTGCGCGAAGCGAGACTCCTGCACAAGCGGTTGCGGAGAAACCTACGGCTGAGTTGCCCACTCAGGTCCTAGATAAATTAGATGAGGATGAAGGCGTTGCCACACAAACTGCTACAAAAAACGCGCATCCACAGAGAACGCCCAGTGGAATTGTTGCTGGTGCAGCTGTCAGAAGTGTTGCGCTGAATCGACATGATGGGATGAGTCCAGATTTGGGAGAGCACAGTTCAGCATCTAGTAACTTTGCATTGTCTCCAGGCGGAGAGGATTTAGTCCCAGATCCAGGGCAGCTTGAAAAAGATTCCGCGGAGACCCAATTACGCCCAGGTGTCCTTGCTGGAGCTGCGTCAACTGAATCTATGCCGCCTCCACCTCTTCCCAAAGATACACCTAGAGAAAGTTATCCCAGCGAAACTTCGGACTACTTCTCTAAGCCCGCGGTGCCACTGATACCGGGAACTCAGGACGCCCTCGATAATGAGTACAATATGCAGTCTTCCAAGATGTCATATATTCCAGTTGTGACCACGGAAAATGGAGATTCCGACGAGGGAAACGACAACCTTCGAAAAGAGATTGTAAAGAGTCTAAGCCCCAAACAGTCCTTTGTGGCGGCACATGATGATAGAACATCATCAGAGACTTTTGATAGCAGTAGCAGTTCAAGCCAGAACCGTCAGAGCCCGCACTCAACTGGGAAATATGATGATTACTGGGCATCAAAAGGGCCCAAGGAAGGAGTTGAAACCCTTCGAGAGATCCCAAAAGGTGCCCATTCTTCACCTAAACTCGCACATCCTACAACAGACACCCCGGCACATCGTGAACTTGGTGCTCCTGTTGATATTCCTGCACCTTTGAGCCCTCGCTTTCAATCGGAAGGTTCTTTGCAACCCCCCCGACCTCATCTCCAGAATCGATTTTCTTGGGAGCAGAGCTCTGAGAATATGACTGCTGGTTTGACTCAGGATGCAGGCTATTTGACTACCACAGATCCTCCCTTGAAGAGTTCTGTGTTAAGTGAGTCGCATGGATCAGACGTCCCAGTGCCAGAGGAAAAGCAAGCCTTGCCTGAAGCTCCCGATCAAGGAGCTGTCCAGAGCAATGAAGAGCACCATGCCACCAGAGAAGCTGCTTTTCTGGCTGGTAATGCTGCTACGTTGGGGGGCGGCGTCGGAGCCATTTCCTCAAACAAAGCAGAAGAAAAACCCCGCCAACTATCATTGGCGGAGGAGAAAGACCCTAGAGTGTCCTCGAACCCTGTCTCTCCAACACCACCTGAAGACGAGCATCCAGCTCTCTCTCCGCCGCAATACTTCTCCACCTCTCCTGAACTTTCTCCGCATCCAGCGCCTCCTAGTACAGTGTCTCCAGTCCAAACATCCGCGACAGGTAGGCTTATTGCCTTCCGCGAGATTGTTGCTATGAAGTCACCACAGGAGCGAATCAAGTCCTTTGATGAAACTCGGGAGCGTTTTGCGGGCATGGATTCTGGTTTGAACGACTGGATCATTCAACTACAGACGCAGTTCCCCGAAGAGCACGGTGGCGCCTCGAGCTCATGGGGCTCATCCAGAGTCGGCATGTCAAGCGGATCAGGTCGTGCCAAATTTGGCAAAGTAACCGGTGGTGCTGCACCTCCCTCGCAGCAGCCATACTCCCACCAATACCTTAACGCCAGCTCTCAACCAGCCACATCGACGCCAGGCAGTGGCATCCCCAACGGGCCACGGGCCGGCTCTAGCCTTCCTATTGGCTCCGGTTCCCAACCAGGCTTCGGAGCCTCCGGCAGCAAAATCACGACCGACAAAGTGCAAGCAAAAGGAAAGGAGTTTCTGCATACCGCTGGCATCTTTGGAGGCAAAGCGGGCAAGGCAGGAAAGGGATTGCTCACAAAGGGCAAGAACAAGCTGCAAGCTGCCCGCGGCGGCGACAAGGTAGATTAACGCATCTTCTTTGCAGCCGGGGCATAAGTAATCTTTTGTGGCGCATGGGCGTTGTGCGTCCCCCTGTACTTTGACCTATCTTTAATGGTCTACTAATTTTTGACTGATCAGGGCGGTTGTGGTTGTGGTGATAGTGGTGGTGTTGACATCTTTCCGAGTACCTGCTTCGCAGATGTGTATGCGTAGGGAAATTGCAGCTAGCGATCTTTTTATGCGTTATGTCGTCTCCTGTCATCATGATATATGTACCTGCGCTTGCTTGTGATGAACCATTACTAAAATTGTGCTTCCCCTACAGACAAGTCAAGCCCAAACTAAAAGCCAAGACTATGACCAAACCCAAGGCCCGGACGAAGGCCAAGCACAAAGTCGGATCAACACCCGAAACAATGGCCAAGATCAGGATCAGGATCAGGATCAGGATCAGGATCAGGACCAGGACCAGGATCAAAGCCAAAGTCAAAGTCAAAGCCCCGACCACCTCTTGACTAAGACAGAGCGTCGCTCCTCTTGGGGCTTCGCGCTTTCCATCTCACGCTCCTCAGGACTAAATCGCCCTTTCTCCTTCGTATCCTCGCGCGCGGGACACTTCGGCGACAACAGAAATCCGAATGCAACCGTAATCGCATCCGTATCCTCCATTCCCGGGCGCCCGCGCGCGAGCTCGGCTACAAATTTTAAGCTTTCGGGTTCGGGTTCTGGTTCGGGCCCGCCGCAGCTGCCGACTATCAACTTGCCACAGTCTGGGGGTTCTCTGGGTTTTATTATGAGTGGAGCGCTGCCGGCTTTCAATTCGATACAGTCTGATTTGCCGTCTCAATATTCTGAAAGGGACGTTCTTTCGCCAACACTCTCACCCCAACACAGACACCTCAATGTCGATGAGTCTCAGGGCTACTCATTGTCGAGTACTCAGCCAGGACTTTCTACTCAGCCAGACGGCGAGAGTGCCACTGGTGCTAGCTGCCTGGTGGTACCGGATGCGGCAAAACAGACCCGGAGTGAGAGGAGTAGCAGTGATGATGCGCTGTTCTTTGACGCGAGGGAGCAGAGTGATGTAGAAATTCCTCCAATTGGCGAAGAAGCCGAGGATGGAGAGAAAGAAGGACAGTTGGCTTTGGAAGTTCCCTTCCCTGAAACTAAAATACAAGCCCTTACGCCTACGAGCCTTGATTTGAGGTCAGCATGGAGCGGCATTTCGACATTGGGTCAGGGTAACAGTAGGTCCAGTCCTACAAGTATACTGAATCGCCCAAGGGGCAGCTTTAGCTACGATGCTATTCCTCAGTCTCCTCCTTCCAACACCAGCAGTACCAGTTCGAAACTGGCCAGTCTACCTGTTGTTTACTTTCCTTCTCTGACACAGAAAGCGGTAACTCCACCAGCTCAGACTCAAATAACGACAGGAGAAAAGCTGAGTAGTAGCTCCTTTTTGCTCCCGCCCATACGAAGGACTTCAACCTTTGGCCTGGGTTTTGGCTTGAGGAAGGCCAAGCATAGATTACCGCTCGAGACGGAGGAGGAGGAGGAGGCGAATGTAATGCAGGGAGCTGGAGCCATTCTCGAGTCCCAGAGCGAGCACCCAACTGCTCATGAAGGGCAGACAAGATCTGCTTTCTCTGGTGTGGCCGCGGTCACGAGGCCGGGTAATACCGATGTCCCGCACCAGACTTCGAGTTCGAGTCAACTCGACCGCGCAGAAGAGGCTCCGGATATAGGTTACCAACGCACACTCAATTTTGAGAAAGGCACCAGCATGCCAGCCGAAGAGTTCGCCGTTCGGCATAAACCGTCACCGTCACCGTCTCCGCCTGCATTATCTGCTGATGTTGGGGGGGCAGATGTCACGAATACGTGGGATGTCCGGGCGGAGTTTATGCCTCAGGTGCCGAAATTTCCAGTGTCGTCCTACAAGACCTCTAGGCCGAGGACTTATGGCTCGGTTTCGCCGCCAGGATTTGTCGCCGATGAAGCAGCGGGTACCAGGGGCTCTGGAAGCAGAGAAGTTTCTCTGGACTTTGGTCCGGCTGACGATACGAATACTTGGGGTGAGAAGACGCAGCATGAACCGAGCGTATCGACTGCTTCCTTGCAGTCCCAAAGAAAAACATCCTTCCCACCACCAGGATTTGTAGTTGATAATATAGCCCATCCGACTACAAACGTACTGGGAGCGATGGATGTGGTCCCTGTTCCGCAATCAGTTGCGCGGGCAAAACAACATTCATCTCCCCCGCCGGGATTTGCGGTCGATGATGTGGCCCATGAACTTGTTTCTGGAACACAGCCCAGAAAAGTGTCGAGAGAAGCATCTTCCGTAAGGGGGGATTTCGCTGGAGTATCAAGGGCTCCACGACCCCTTTCGTTCCAGCAAACTCCGCCAAAGGCCCTGGGTCACCAAGGAGATCTTCCACAGCCCTTTCCAGCTGTCGTTGGAGCGTCTCAGAAGGAGTTTGGTGTCCTTGAGAGATCCCATCGCCAACTCCCCAGGATCCAGACAGACTCTACTGGAAGCGCAGCTCCTCCCCCACAGCCACTTTCCTTTCAGCAGACCCTGCCGAGAGGTAATGATTCCGATCGTCGGCCGTCGTTTGCACAAGATCTCACTAGTGAACCTGGAGCTTTGCATACTGCTGATGATAGATATCCCCGGAGTGAACGCGAACTCTCAGCTAAGATTCGTACTCCTTCTTTGAGACGAGTAGATTCTAGAAGGCAATTGGTATACTCTCCGCCCGGGCATGAGCGAGATCCCGAAAAGGATCAGATGATGCAGTCTCAAGGAGCAACGCCTTCAGTACACCAGTCTCGTTCTCCAGGGCACAACGAGCAAACACAGCGGCAGCCACCCCTCTCGGTACCTGTACCTCCTCGCGCTGCAGGGATTCTTCAACGTCCTGAATTCAAAGAATCACAAGTAGAATGGCGCCCAAATCCAGCCAGAGTAGCTGCCCGACCCCAGTCATCCTACTCCTCTGATTCTTATGGCAAAGAAATGGGCATGCCAACCGCGCGGGTCAACTCCTGGGACACGCAGCCACGTGCAAGGGGATATTCCGGCTCCAGCATCCTCCTGCAACGACATGACAGCCAGTTCTCTGAAAAGGGTGGATACGCGTCTCCGAAGCCTTTCGAGCAGCCTCCGTCTTCTGCTTCGCGGTATCCGGATCTGTTTAGACCTGAGCAACAAATTCTCGTCGAGACTTCCAGAGACGGGAGCAAGATATTCAATCGCGACCTCCCAGCTCATCTGTATCAAGCCCCTGTCCTACACGCCCAAGCTTTCCTGCCAAGACAACATACAAGCGAGTACCAGCTCCACGGGGTTGGACCGCCAGAAAACCAACCCAGCAATCTCAGTAGCCGCAATTCTGCCCTCTTCCGCGGAATACTCTCTCGAACCTCATCCCGTAAAGGCCGCGCTTTAACGACTCGCGATGTGCATTATCCAGAACAAGCCATCGAATCTAGAGGCGTGTACGCCGAGCCCGGTACCCTCTCCGAAGAAGGCAAAGAGCGGAAGAAGAAACGAGCCAGTTTTTTCGGACACTTAAGTCGCAATCCACACTCAGGCAACAGCCCTCTTGAGAGCCAGGAGAGCGTTATTCGGCAGTACGCAGGTCCGCAACCGGATCTGCTCATCATGCCGCAACCGTCTCCGGTCCAGCGATCCTTTACCGGCGGCGAGCAGAAGGAGAAGGAGAAAGAGAAGTCGAGGTATAAATTTAGACAGTCTACGACTGGTACCATGGACTCATCTGCTGAGACAGACAGGGAGAAGAAAGAGAGGAGTCCCTTTTCGGCTTTAGGTGGATTCTTTGGGAAATCGAGTCCGTCCAACAGCTTGGCACCTCGGGGAAGAATTCAGGATACAAGGGAATTATCACCAAGAGAACGACAGGAGATCTTATCTCATCAACCCGATCAATTGAATCGGATGGATGTACCAAGTGAACTTCACACGCCGCTCGAACAGCACGCAAGGGCACAGAGTCGGTCTGGAAGGAACCTGCTTACAAAATTAGGTAGCAGACTGACACCAACAATCCCAGTACCAAGATTGGAGGCACCACCAACACCGCGAGAGAAGAATAGAGCACGCCGAACGTCTGCAGCAAGCTTGCTGAATGGACTACTCTTAAGTGGAGGCAGGAAGTCGTACCAGAAAGACCGAGGGACTGACGATTCGCCCTCTCAAAGCACTCTGCCGATGGCTGGTGGCCAGGAATTGACGTACACGGAATTGCAAGAGCAGGGCCCATATCTTCCGATTGAAGCCCAAGCTCCGCAACAACAGGAACCTCGACAAGCGATGGAGGCACTGCTTCAGGACCCGTCGCCTACTCAACTTCAGCAAGATAGTGGGCACCAAGCGAGTAGAGAGCCAAGGTATGACAGCGTGCCTATTCCTGGCGGGTATGAACTTGTCAGGGGCTACGGCGCGACGACTGTGCCAACTAGGTATGATCCTAGAGGCCTCAATCTCTTGCCACAGCAGCAGCAGCTCGGCCAGCAGTATGTTGAGCCGGAAAAATTGTCAACGGGATCAAGGTTTTCGTATCAGAGTCATGTTTCCCCGGCCCGTGGATTGGGACAACCGCAGCAGTACGCTCCCAGTGTTCAAGAGCAACACGGTTCCCCTGCCCAGCAACATCTGCAACTGCAACAGCAAGTCAGGGTTTCTGCTTCCAGTATCTCCCAGCAATCTCCATCAGGCTGTTTCGAGTATTATAACGACTACGAATATGCCAATGGTCGGACTTCTCACGAGTATATCATGGCCCGCTCACCCCCGAAAACAGCACAAGACCAACAGCGGCCGTATCAAATTCGGTTACCGGGTGGCGATGATCAAGATGAGGATGATGTTTATTCTCATCCTACCAAAACGCAGCATTCAAACTCGCAGTTGAATCTGGGTCCAGTAAGAGATGCCCAGAAACCGAAGTTGATTACCATACAGCGCCTACAACAGTCTCAACCAACAATTCGTCATCCCGAATCCCCAGCTGGTTGCCCCCTTCCTGAAGATACGGCGTTCTCGCCCGTCAATCCGTCGGCAGTGAACTTGCCGCCGCCGCCGCCGGAATGGCGGAGCCAAAGTCATCTTGATACCCAAGGTCACGATCATGGGAGGCAACCCAGTCTAAGATTTAGTACTATGCCCGTCGATCTTGACCGCTCCAACACTGGCCGAACAGCTGTGTCCGCAATTTCGGAGAATGGTATTGAAGAACAAGTCCTGACAGCAACATCGCCCGGTCTCGAAGGTCCTGGGGGGAGAGGGAAAGCCATTAGTCCCAGCCAGATCTGGCAAAAGCCTGTCGACAGCAATGCAGGGATTAAGAGAACGGACGTGGTAGTCAGAGGCAGGGGAAGCATCCATGATCTCTACAACGCCAGTCCTCGCCTCCCCCGCTCACCACCACTTACCGAGTTCGCCATGACGCCTTCATCCAATGGCCATGCTAACGGGATTTCGGACGGCCATGTGAATGGTGGTGCATTGGGGAAAGAAAACCAGAGTGTTGTTTTTCCAGCTTCGCCGCCTGATAGCGGGCGCTGGCAGGAAGAGAAGATTGACTATGATCAGAGTGGGGCGCGGGAAGGAGCATATCTCAGTGTCGGTTCAAGGGGGTCTGGGGTGGGACAGAAAGCTGGGCTGGCGGAGCTGGAGGATCATGAGACGGCTATGAATGCTTCGAGCTATCCAGGCCAGGAGTGGAACCCTTACGGTTCTGGGACTTGGTATGATGGATCTGGTTAATATATTGATCTATTGATCTAATGGCATGCATCGGGGATGTATAATCATATTGGGAGAATAACTCAAGGCTTTGAGAGCATGACATGGGTTACCGTGACAACGCAAAGGGATCTCTGGAGAGGTCAAGGAGCAGAAGTAAAACTGTACTCCGCATGTGCATGAAAGAATCTAGTGATCTCGCGCTCGATCCCGTCACCCTTTATAGTAAAGATTTCCGCGTTGTTTTGTTCGGCCAGTCTTATCTTCCCCATCCAGCGCACTGAAGATCTCGCTAACCTCTACATCACTGACATCCTACCTCAACGCCGCCGCCACCTGACGCAATTGCGCCGCAGTAATCGAGCCCTCGAAGGCAGAAGCAAACTCCTTCCAGGCGGCTCTGAACTCGGCTTGCGAGTCTGCCTCCTCTGTGACTTGATGGCTGAGCGCGGAGACTGTGATGAGAGGTGCGCGGCAGCGGCCTGTCAATCATGGCGATGGACTCTGTGCTTTCAGTCCCTGGTCGGTTGTGGTAGGACCAGGCGGGAGGGGGGGCCAGGTACCGTCAAGATCGACAGTTCCTCACCATCTAGATCGACTTCTCTAATGATCTGCGCCAGCTCTCCTGGGTTGGGGTTGGGGCCGGAGGACCTCATCGCGCGGCTGAATTCTCCAACTGCGATATCAGCCCCTCGATCGGAATCCTTCTCGCATCAGCCGCCGGTCTATAGTTTGGAAGATCAAAAGGATAGCTGCGTATTGGCCGAACTCATGCTTCCAAATCTTGAGCTCTTCTTCGGAGATGTACTTTCCTGGCTGGTTTCAAATCAGTCAGGTGCATAAGTACCAGACTTGAGATATGGACCTCCATCGTAGTGTTTGGTCTTACTCTCGGCAGCGGCGGACCCGGTGCTGAAGCTATTGGGTAGTTTGCGCATAGTATGCACATAGCTTAATGGGGCTCGTCAGAAGTCGAGGATCTGCGAGATGTTGAGGCGCGATTCAGCCGATACGCCGATCGTGAGTGTCGCGAGGCGAGCTGAAACCGCCCGAGGACTTGGGCATTCTCCCAAGGCCCGTATTATCAAGTGTGGTAAAGCGCTATATCCGTAGTTAACACTTTCTTTTCAACCGGTGGTCAGTGTCGTCGATTCTTGCTACCTAGGGGTTACCTGCCCAGCGTCTCAAAACACCGACCGTTGTAGTTCTACGAAAAACCGACAGATCCTGATATTCAAACCAGCTGACTTTGGATCATCACACTTGAGCTCTTCAGCAATTCGCTCGGTCCAATGGGAAGGTAACTAGTCATAGCTAAGATCAAAACTCTCCGAGTTCGAGCACGACCTAGCTCTGGAAGCTTATTTGGAGGTGTAAGAGTCTCGCTCTCGAATGTCAATATTGACCTCGCTTAGCCAACTCGCTTCCCCTGAATGACAATAATTCATTGCCTCACTTCTGGTAAGCCGACCAGATGGGTATTCCCACATTCACTCTTAGCCAAACTCCTATACACAGGAGGGGGGTGTGCGTGCTGATACTCGCAGTGTACTTTGTATGTACGCAGCCCTCGTCAGTGCTCTTACACCTGTGTTCCCGCAGCAAGCTGACCAAATTATCAAATACCCCTCCCTCCCCACTTTGCTACGACCTCCTCACCAAAGACATAACCCCTTGGACATAATCCGAGTCCCGCTTTGCAGACTCCTGCCTGCTCTTTTCTCCTCTTCCATCACGCGTCTCCGCGGGTCTGCCCTTACTGGTGGCCCTGCACGTGGAGAGCCCGTCAGCATGAGGCGATGCGGAGCCCCGCAATGTCGGTCAAGTGAGGCCCGCAGACTAGGCAATGTGGTTCACCTGCCCTTGTAGCCAAGGGGTTTTGGCTATGTGCAGACCGCGCAACAAATGCGAGTACTTGTAGTATCAGTCTCAATTGACATGCAGTAAGAGATTGAGATGTGTAGAACGATTAGTTTTTCTACAAATATGTATTCGCAGCTTCAGCTCTTTCCCTGCGCCGTACGTTTCCCTACTTGTGAGAACTTGGCGGAAAGTCAGGTGACCTTATACTCTTAGTGCCACTATTAAGATCTACGTAACTAGTTAAAGTGATGCAAGTACTTCGTACAGGGTGTAATAATCTGAGGTTCCCTGTCTGTGCACACTAGATTCTTGGCAATGCTGCTTTTATTAAATTCCTTAGTATTTTGTATGGCCAACTTTTGCGTCAATCACTGCTTTATATCTATTTGGCATTTCCCTAATCAAATCTCTAATTATCTCAACTGTTATTGATTCCTAAGCTTCAAATACCCCTGTCGAAACCCCTGCATAAAAGAAAGTTCTAGTATAGCGCACAGACAGAAAACCTCAGATTATTTCCCCATGGACTAAGTAATTACCTCTAGTCCTGCGATTGTGCAGTTATTACAATAGTCAGCACTTGGTCGCTGGCCAAACAGATACGTGAAGGCACAGTTGAACATTGCCAACTCATTTTAAACCCCTGTAAATGACGCTGATGTGGTGCTTTTTTTTAGATTGCTTTGACTTTATCGCAGGCCAAACGAACATTACATTAGCGTAATTAATAAGGCGGGCTTGCACAGTAACGCAGGTCTGCAAGGTTAATGTTTGGCCAGCGGCAAAGTATAAAAAATCCTTTTGCTGAGAAAGGCTTTCTATGAAACAAACCTTTTCTAGAAAAAGCCTTCTTTTTAGGTAAATCGCGGGTTGATATTTCTCCGCGCTGCGTGCATACAGCTTCTTACGTGATAGTTGTGAGGATAGCGGATCACTAGGAAGCGAACGGAGCGAGTTGGTCATAATTTTCTCCTGCAGTTGTGCCGTCGTCATGTAGTAAGAGAATGGTAGCTGCTCTTGCGAAAATCCCTTTCCCAGAAAACTCTTGATCGCGACAAATTTCCTTTTACCAAACCCTTTTCTTTGGCAAAGTGGGGCAAGCGAGCCAACCAAGTGGCGGGTCGTACCCGAAAGTAAACACCTCTGCCCCTGACATCAGCTGACATCGTGCGAACCAGGGCCGCAGGGTGCAGGTACCGCACATCCCCTGAGAAGTATCATGTGCGATCATCTCGGTGGCAGGGTCCAAACGAGGATATAAAATCCTCGGTGCACAGCGGAATGGCTGCTCTTGCGTCCCCAGCTCTCCGGGCCAGTCGCTTGTAGAAGTCCTGCGCAGCATGCTGTCTCCATCGTCGTCGTTCCTCGGGAGGTCGGGTCTCGTGCGGCTCGTGCCGCTGATCTCGTTGTTTACGCGGACAGCTGCCGTGCTCACGGCGACGGAGAGCAGCAGCCAGTATATCCTCGCCAACGACCGGCTCTCCGCGGCGGTCGCCAAGGCGTCGGGTGCGATCTCGAACCTGACGCTCGACGGACAGGATCTCCTCGGTCCTCAAGTCAACAACACGGGGAAAGGCCCCTACCTCGACTGCCAGTGCCTCCCCTCCGGCTTCTACACGCCTGGCTTCCTCGCTCCCAAGTACCAGCTCCTCCGCGGCGTCGACTCGTCCGACACGGCCTACGGCGGCATCGTGATGAGCGAGACGCACCCGCCGACGGGGCTGCTGATGGAGCAGTACTGGTTCCTGAGGGAGGGGGAGACGGGCCTGCACACCTTCAGCCGGGTTGCGTATTACAACGAGACGACGCCCTCTCTCCGCAGCCTCGGCGAGCTGCGGACGTTGTTTCGCCCCAACACGCCGCTCTGGACCGACCTGATCGTGAACGGCCAGCTCCACGCCCCTCTGCCCTCGCCCGAGGCGAAGAGCCAGCAGGTCGTGGTGCAGGACGCGGCCTGGTATCTGGGAAACACGCCGGAGGATGCGTACGTCGCCCAGTTCTCGGATTACTTTACCAAGTACACATTCCAGGACGAGTGGAGGGACCACGACGTGCACGGCATGTACGCCGACGGCAGCGCGAGCGCGGACAACTCCACGTTTGGGAGCTGGCTGGTGATGAACACCAAAGACACCTACTTCGGGGGTCCGCTGCACTCGGATCTCACGGTCGATGGGATCGTGTACAACTACATGGGTGATTCTCCTCTCTCCCCCTC
>JAENRP010000396.1:0-16540 GCA_024741835.1 Diplocarpon mali | reverse complement strand
CGCCGGGCGCCAGGACTGACGTGAAGCCAGCAATACTTCCACTTCAACCGAGGAGCGCCCGGGACGCCGATGGAGACGCTGCGACAGGAAGCGCTCGAGTTCTACTCGCCGACCTGGAACTCGGACTTCTACGACTCCATCGCCCGCCATGTGCCCAACTACGCGCCCTCGGCCAACCGCACGACCTGGAGGGCCCACGTCGACCTGCCCGAGGGCGCCGTCCGGCCCGTGGCCATCCTGTCGCAGAACGGCGTCGACGTCCAGGACAACGCCCTCGACCCCGGCGCCTACCAGTACTGGGCCGACATCGACGCCGCGACGGGCGACGTCGCCATCCCGGCCGTCCGAGCCGGCACGTACCGGCTCAGCATCTACGCCGACGGCATCTTCGGGCAGTACGCCCAGGACGACGTCCGGGTCGTCGCCGGCGAGCAGCCCACCACCCGGGCCACCTGGCGAGAGGAGGCCGCCGGCACGGAGATCTGGCGCATCGGCACCCCCGACCGGCGCGCGGGGGAGTTCAAGCACGGCGCCGCGCCCGACACCACGCGCGCCCTCCAGCCCGCGCAGTTCCGCCTGTACTGGGCCGTCCACGACTTCGTGCGCGAGTTCCCCGACGGCCTGCGCTACACCGTCGGCGCCAGCGCGCCCGCCGCCGACTTCAACTACGTGCACTGGAGCGTGTTCGGCGGCTCGGCCAACTCGCTGCGCCCAGAGCCCGTGTGGGCGAATGTCAACAACTGGACCCTGCGGTGGGACATGCCGGCCCGCCAGCTCGAGCGGAAGAGCACGGCCACCTTCACGGTGCAGCTGGCCGCCGCGAAGACGGCGGCCGGGAACCGGGACGTCTACAATGCCAGCGAGCCGCACGCGAACCTCGCGTACACCGTGGTGGTCAACGGGCATCCGCTGGCGCCCTGGATCATCCCGTGAGTCCCGCCCGTCCTCGTCTTCCTCGTCTTCCTCTTCATCCTCCGTCTCCCCCTCCTGCGCCTCCCGGGCGGAGACGGGTATGGGGATCGGATCGCATCTGGAGACGCAAGCTCACCAGACCACCAGGTACTACCACAGCAGCTCCTGCGCCGTCCGGTCGTCGGTCAGCTGCTACAACGTCGCGCAGAAGTTCACCTTCGACCCGGCCTACCTGGTCGCGGGCTGGAACGAGATCGTGCTCAGCCTGCCGGCGAACGCGACGGGCTACGAGAGCGCCCTGCTGCCGAGGAGCGTGTACGTGCAGTATGACGCCTTGCGGCTAGAGGTCGAGTGATGCAGTCGCAGGTTCGGCGACACGGCCATCTGTGTATATAGAGCATGGGAGGCCGGCAGAACTCGGATGCGCACAGCTTGTCTGGGCCTTGATTATTCTCCTGGGCTGACGAGAGATTCACACACATCGGCATTGACTACCATCATCTTCAGGTCTTGATCGTCTCGTTCCTAAAGCTAACCATCCATCCACCCATCCTACCCTCTCAACTTCAGCTCCTGCAAACCAAAACTCTAGACAAGCCCTCTAGAGTCAGTCACACTTTCCAGTAAACATATATACATCTTGAACCCCCCCGCCCACCCCCCTCTCCTCTCGAACCTCCCGAAGCAAAAGGCAAGGATAGCCTCAAGCTCTGACCAAATATTCACGACCTTGGCTAGTCTCTTCCTGGGCAGCGTCTCGGCCTTGGGAAGCGGAAGATTCGCGCTTGACATGTGTCTCATGTGCGGCTTTCCACGTCTATTTTCGTGTGTGGATACGAGCATGTACGTGTGTGTACTCATAGCTACGCATATCTCGTACGCGCAGCTTTCGTCGGTGTAAAGCTTGAACCTGGCAAGTGCTGTCTTCGGCCTTGCCTTGCGCTGTCCTCCAAGAGCCGCAAACTGTTCGAAGACGCTCGGGGGCTCGCGTGCTTGTGTCTGGATGTTGTGTTTTGATCCTATTTCTCATTCTGGATTGTTGTTGTACTGTTTTACTGTCCTTCAATTATATGTTTTTTCGACATAAAAACATCGTGTACACTCCCGGCTCGCGTCGTAGCCGGCTCGTGGGATCACTGTTCTTCTTTTATCCGGCCCGACTTTTCTTCACTGCAGCTACAGGCCGGATGTTTCCCAGCTAGGATGACGCTGGGGGAGAGTTGCGCTGCTGTAGCAGAGTTTCTGGCTTTGCAGCTGCGCGAGAAGGCGGCGACTCTTCTCCCCAAGAGTGGCTTGCGCAGACCGTCACAAGGCTCTTCCGTCTTGCTCGGCTGACTCCTCGCATGCAACCGCAGTCGCCCACGCACGATCAAGTCCAGCCCTGCGAAGCGTTGGCGCTGAGCTACAAATACCTCCGCAGAAACTCTCCCAGCGCCATGATGGCCATCGCCTGTCCGTACGGCATACACGTCCGCGGGATGTCCTTGTAAAACTGCAGAGTATGCCCCATGCCCGTCCCGAAACTCGTATTCTGCAACTCCCCCTCCGCGTCAATCTGGCCCATCACCGCCTTGATGGCCCTCACGCCCACCTCCTCGTACTCGGGCCCGATGTACTTCTTCCTCACCGCCTTCAGGATCCCATAGGCAAAGCCTGCCGTCGCCGACGCCTCGACGTACGAGCCGTCGTCGTCGTGGTCCAGCAGCGTCCGCCACAGGCCCGACTGGTCCTGGTACTTCTTCAGCGCCCGGCACTGCGCCTCCAGCGTGTCGACCAGGTGTGTCCGGACGGGATCCGTCGCCGGCAGGTCCAGCAGCTCGAGGAACTCCGGGATCACGATGGTCACCCACGAGTTCCCCCTCGCCCAGCGCGCGCGCGCGAAGTTGTGGCCGCCCTCGGCGAAGGTCCAGCCGTGGAACCACAGGCCCGTCGGCGGGTCGAACAGGTACTTGATGTGGACCAGGAACTGGCGCTTTGCCTCCTCGACGTAGTGCGGCCGGCGGAGCACCAGCCCGATCTTGGCCAGCGGCAGCACGGTCATCATGAGCGTGTCGTCCCAGAGCTGCTGCGTGTTGGGCGTCAGGTAGGTGATGTGCTGCATGCCCCCGTACTCGGTGCGCTCGAGATCGTACATGGCCCACTCGGCCCAGCAGTCGAGCCAGGGCAGGTAGGTCTTGTTGCCCGTGTCCTCGTAGACGTACGCCAGCGTGAGGAGCGGCGCCATGGTGTTGATGTTCTTGCTCGTGCCCCCCGCCGCGAAGCGGTTCGCGAACCAGTCCTCGACCAGCTGGAGCGTCGCGGCGGATCCCGTCAGGGCGTAGTACTTGTACAGCCCGTAGAGGCCCACGCCGTGCGTCCATTCCCAGTCATTCCAGCCTTTCGTGTCGATGATGCGCCCGTCGGGGAGCGTCATGAGGAACTGGCCGGTCGTGTCGGTGATGTTGACCAGGTTGTGGGTGAGCCGGGCAATGGCATCGTGCACGGAGGCGGACGTGACGTCTGCGTACGTGGTGGGCATTCTGGCAGTGCAATTGGCGATCTCGGGGCGAAGGGGGGGGGGGTTGAGATCTGGCGGGTTTTGCTGGAGGGACAAGTGAGCTTTTGAGCGAGAATTCCATGGCGGACTACTCGGTCCAACCACCTCACTTTTGCATCCCGGATCATTGGAGACTGACGAGCCAAGATGCTCGAGGTGGCATTTTTCCTGACGTCCCACACGCGCTCGGTCGAGTAGCCTCCGAACGTGGGGGAACCCCGCGTTGCCAAGGGAAAACGGAAAAAGGGGTCAATCGGTTTAAGCGACATGGGCATCAGGCCAAACGGCATATCAACAAACATCAGCTTCCCTGTCAGATCCCCCCAGCTTATCCACAGGACTGAGGCCTCTCGCCGAGGGTCCCAGCCAGTACGCACGTAGATATATTCATCTCCTGATAATGAGTGGATGGTTCCCGCAAGCCGAGATGGTGGAGGTCAGGACGGGGCTTGGGCTTGGATCATGGACAGACCGGGCCCGAAGCACCTCTTGTCCACTAATCACTCACATAAAGGACACGTGCTTCGAATTGAGCAAATTACTCCGCTATCAAATCTAACTGTTGCAGAGCGGAGCGATATTTCTACCATCAATAATTCAACATACAGCCTTTGTAAACACAACTCGCAGTCTAAAGGCGGGGACGGCTACTCCCAGCCGCCGTCAGATCGAACCGATCCAGGTTCATAACCTTGTCCCATGCAGCCACGAAATCCTTGACAAATTTTTCCTTTCCATCGGCGCTCCCGTATACCTCAGAGATAGCGCGCAACTCAGCATGCGAGCCAAACACCAGGTCAGCGCGCGTAGCAGTGAACTTCTTGGCACCGGTCTTGCGATCCACGCCCTCGAAGTTGTCAGTATCGACGGCCTTCCATGCGGTAGAGGTGTCGAGCAAGTTGACGAAGAAGTCGTTGGTGAGCTTGCCAGGGGTCTTGGTGAACACGCCGGCGGGTGAGCCGTCGTAGTTGGTGTTCAGGACGCGAAGACCGCCGACGAGGACGGTGAGTTCGGGAGCGGTGAGAGTCAGGAGGTGGGCGCGGTCGACGAGATACATCTCGGTTGTGACGCGGGAGTTGGACTTTCCATAATTGCGGAAACCATCGGCAATAGGCTCGAGGTGCTCGAAAGATTGGGCGTCGGTCTGTTCTTGTGTGGCGTCAGTGCGGCCGGGTGTGAAAGGCACCGAGGCGCCAGAGGCCTTCTCGATGGCCGCAACACCGGCGAGGACGATGAGATCGGCCAGTGAAACCTTCTTGCCGCCGGATGCGGATCCGTTGAATTTCGCCTGAACCCCCTCCAAGGCGCCGAGAACTTCCTTCAGCTGAGATGGGTTATTGACCTTCCAGTCCTTTTGAGGAGCAAGACGGATACGAGCCCCATTGGCGCCTCCCCGCTTGTCGCCGCCACGGAAGGTAGATGCTGACGCCCAAGCCGTATTGATCAACTTGGTGGGGTCGATACCAGCGCCGAGGATCTCCTTCTTCAAGGCGGCGACATCCTTGTCGTCGACAATTGGGTAGTCTGCTTTGGGAATAGGGTCCTCCCAGATAAGAGTCTCGGATGGAATTTCTGGACCGAGCCAGCGAGATCGGGGACCCATGTCACGGTGTAAAAGCTTGAACCAAGCACGGGTGAACGCATCCTCAAGAGCGCCTTGGTCAGCAGCAAAGCGACGTGCGATTTTCTCGTACTCTGGATCAAAGCGGAGAGCAAGATCACTGGTCAGCATAGTTGGCTTGTGCTTAACATTTGGGTCGTACGCATCGGGGATGATCAGGTCGTCGGTCTTTGCAACCCATTGATTGGCACCAGCAGGACTCTTGGTGAGCTCCCACTCATACTTGAACATATAATTGAGGTAGTGGTTGCTCCACTTGACGGGAGTGCTGGTCCAGGTTACCTCAAGACCACTGGTGATGGTATCAGGGCCCTTCCCAGACTTGAACTTGTTGTCCCATCCAAAGCCCTGGTTCTCGATAGCAGCGGCTTCTGGCTCTTTCCCGACATTGTCGGCAGGGCCAGCACCGTGGGTCTTTCCAAAAGCGTGTCCACCAGAAATGAGGGCAACAGTCTCCTCGTCGTTCATAGCCATACGGCCGAAGGTTGTTCGGATATCTCTGGCCGACGCAACTGGGTCGGGGACACCGTCGGGGCCCTCGGGGTTGACGTAGATCAAACCCATATGAGCGGCCGCAAGCGGCTTTTCCAGATCGCGGGAGTGGATATCCGAGTGATCCTTTTTCGACTCGTCGCCATCAACAACGCCGGAGCCAGAGACCCCCTCGTTCCCAGAAGAGTAACGAACGTCGTTGCCCAGCCAGGTGGTCTCGCCACCCCAGTACACGGACTCATCAGCCTCCCAGGTATCAGGCCGACCACCGGCGAAACCGAAGGTCTTCAAGCCCATGGACTCGATGGCTACGTTGCCGGCAAGGAGATAGAGGTCCGCCCAAGAGATCTTGTTGCCATACTTCTGCTTGATGGGCCAGAGGAGGCGGCGGGCCTTGTCGAGCGAGACGTTATCGGGCCACGAGTTGAGGGGGGCAAATCGCTGTTGTCCTGTCTAACGTCAATACTCCAGCTCAATACTCGATGCTCCGCTGCCGATCGCTATTCCTTACCTTGTCCACCGCCACCACGTCCATCAAAGACACGGTAGGTACCCGCGCTATGCCAGGCCATTCTCACGAACAGACCGCCGTAATGGCCGAAATCCGCGGGCCACCAGTCCTGGGAGTCGGTCATCAAGGCCGTCAAGTCCTTCTTCAACGCATCGTAGTCCAGACTCTTGAAAGCCGTGGCGTAGTCGGGCTCCTTGTTGTATGGGTTGGTGACTGCGGTGTGCTGGCGCAGGATGTTGAGCTTCAACTCATTGGGCCACCAGTCGCGGTTCTTGGTGCCGCCCATACCAATGTTGGACTTCTTGATGGGACACTCGGCCATGGTGATGTGGTGTGGTGTATCGTGCGGTATTGTAGATATCAAATCTAACGTGAGAGTATTCAGGGAGGCGTTCTGCTGGTTTCACCACAGGTTGGTTGACGATGTGGAAAAAGAAGAGAGGAGCGGAATGGAATGCACCCTCAAGAGAGGCGAGACGAATTCTCTACCCCGCATTCTTCATTGCCTCTCAAGCGGAGGATCTTGGCTTTCATTATGTCAGCAGCTCCACCCACCATGCCTTCTAGCGTCTAGGCATGTGTACATTTGTAATTCCATTGGCCTATCAGCGGCGTGGAACCAAGCTGCCTCATGTGGCTGGACTCCTAACACGTGGGAGGGACGCTTTCGACTACTGATCTTCTGTGGTGCGGTCGGCTGGAGGGCCTTCATTGGGTCGCTCAGGAGGCTCGCAGAAGTAGGGGAAGATGATTGATTGTATTGTTTTCTAGTGTATGTATGGTAAGGAGACTTCGGAAAGAAAAGGGAGAGTCTATGACTCAGCAGAGTCACGTGGAGGGTCTCCAGAATAAGTGGAGACTCCGCCCATTCTGCACGACATCTTCCCATGGAGGTATGACTGCCCGAGTTGAATTACGTGAGTGGATATTCACAGTTTTTGCTCTTGGAATAACAACAGGACAGTGCTAAGATTACCTGAGATCTCAGCTAGCTTGCATGTAGAGAAGAGAGACCATAATTGTAATTACAACAAAGGTTTGTGATTGTAGAGACACGCTTAATTACATCATGGCGCTCGACTGATTGATTACTTGCGTGCACGCTGTATCAACAATCATCCGGCGATATTTGAACGAGCGCTGGAACGAGTAATACGACTAGCCTCGTGATGTAGGGTGTCACTATGGAGCTACCGACGTAACTTAATAGCCCCGCCCGGATTCCTACCAGAAGACGGAAATGCCGTGCTATGGCTAGGCTGTGGAGGTGAGCATGGCCCGAATCCCGAACTGTAGGGAGAGAGAGACTGTTCTTAAAACTGATTGGATTGCCAAGCCCCCTAAACAGACACCTCTTATTTTCAAGTATCAAAATGGAGAGAGATTTGACGGCGAGGCTAGCTAAGCTACAAAGCAAACAAACAGAGCCCTGTGCCTTACACGTGAGAATCGACATGCGCCTAGAACGCCAAACACAGCCGTGATATCGCCCCGGTGTGTTGACCCAGTGCTATTCTGGTATGATTTGGCTGGTTTGCGAATATATTCTGTGCATAGAGGTTCTTCGTACCCGTTGAGCTCCAGAGACGGCCCCGATTTTGCAATCCAGAATTGTCTCCGTGTAGTTTAAATTAACTCCTAGACAATTTAGCTGATGGTTCCCTGTTTTCCAGGTTAAATTGATTGACTACATTCGCCTCAACGTGCCTTGAAACAGACTACATCGGATTCAATCTGGCGACAACGCAAGCTAGTTGAATACATTATAAGCTAATCAAAGCCAGCTAACTAAACGGGTGTCATAGATGAGTCTAGTTCATGTTACCAAGCGTCGCTTATTCGACCACAAACTCGCAGCGTTGTTCAATCTGTCTGTATTCTTCATATTTCCCGCCAAGGTTGGACAGACTTGAAAATGCGATTACCGAAAGCCATGCATCGTGATTGAGGGATGATTTCAGGGCCGGCATATTCCTTGGTGCATTTTCGTTTTGATCATGTTGTTCGTGAGCTTGTTGCCTTCGGGAGACTCGCTTCGGCTGCCGGCCCCTCTTGAACAGATCAGCACAATCTGCATAAGATTGGTAATGGCCTCTGAAAGATTACTCTCAGGACTCGGTATGGCACCAAGCTGTAATTTAGAAGAAGCGGCTTAGTTGGCGAAGCTGCTGGCTATCTCGTGAGCTATGATACGTCGCCATCGCCAATCCTACGAGCTCTTCTCCAGACGACGGCCCGTGTCTAAGCTGGAAATCCGCAAGCATATACTCCAGAATTCTTGCTACCTCGACGTTGCATCCTCCTATGCGCAAGGAGGTTTCCACCTGGTCATCATGTCCGATCTTGCGGGTACATACCAATACTTCGTCAACAAAGCCCTGCCGACCCTGGGCAAATTCAGGACGGTGTTTAGACTCGTCAACACCAGGCTCCTCAGCGGGAATACTTCTGTTGGGAAGATGTCACGCCCGCGCCGGATCTCCTTGCGACCAGTACCCATATGCAGGATGAAACGTGCAAGCGGACCAAGGCCTCACTCTCACCACCTGGTATCAACAATCCTCTCTCCGTAGTAGCTTTTCATTTACACTCCTAGCAGTCGCACATAATGAGATACGACTGGTACAACTCTCTCCGCAATCGAACCTACTGCAGCGTCGCACGGCCCCGACTGCGGCTGCTGGTTTACCGCCACGATAAAGATGAGTTCAGCGGTGACCAGCTGCGGAGGGAGTTCCACATCTCTGAGGTTATCCGCCCTGTCACGGGGTCCAAAGAAGAGCCGGTGTTGACATAGGTACTAGAATCGAACAATCGAAGCTCGCTAAGTAGGGGTGAGCGTTGCTCCTCGCCGTCCTCTTTGCCCTAATCTCGCTTATTACCCCGCCCCCTTTTTAAGCGAGCGCCCTATCTCCGAGAGAAATAGTTGAGCACCTACACAGGGTGAGAGGGTGGAGGAGAATTATGTTGCAGGTTCCCGAGTCACGCAAGATCTCCTATTCTCTCAATACCACGCTCACATGGCTCATTCTGCCTGTTATCGCTGCCCTCATCCCACCTTCCCCTTAGACAAAATCACATACCCCTGTAAAGATTCGAAAAATCTTCCCACACGGATGAATATCTTACTCAAGGTACATTAACCACCCGGACAACTTGTTCCGAGTCAAGGCATGGTACTCCACTGGCATTATCGACTGACTATCCTGGACCCAAAATAGCCTCTCCTCAAGTGTTATGTGAAATCAATTAGTCATTTACGATGTAGGAACTAATAGCTGTTCCAATAACAGCCATATTGATATCCAATACATTCCGATATCGTTTCACATGTTATACTACAATTAAACGAGCAAGACAGAGCAAAGCAACATGTGTCAAAGACGGCTACCTCCGGCAAAATATGCGAGCTCCAACACACGTGAGGCTAGAGCTTATCGACTTGTCAAAATATACATCCTCAGATATAGAGATCTTACTTCTAACATGCCAAGTAACAAGAGTAGGGCCAACTGCGAAGATCAGGTGACTATGCAGAGCAGTTACCATCGGTAGGAAGCATCGTCATGAACACGCCCTGTTCAGGTGTGCAAAGGGCAAACGACCGGAATGGGCTGGCTCGCATTATGCCACTGCATACTGCGCTCAGCAAGCCCTCCTCTGTTGACTCTCTGACCCGAACATCTCACCGCAGAGAGGGGCCCCGCACACAGCTGCTATGCGAACAGCGGACAGCAAACAGCAAACAGAAAACAACAAACAGCAAACAGCAAACAGCAAACAGCAAACAACAAACAGCAAACAACAAACAGCAAACAACAAACAGCAAACACACGAGCGAAAAGCACCAGGTGGTCCCGAGTACCCGGCCGCGGGGAGAATTCCCCCCCCCCCTCCCCCCCCCTTTAACCCCACCCGCACTCTTCGTCCCAGCCAGAGACCCCCTCCCGAACCATCCTGCATCCAACAAGCCGATCTACCGACTTGAATCCCAACCTCCTCCTCCTCCTCTTCTTCAAGCGCCCCCGTCCCGCTTCCCCGCCCCGATATATCAGTCCCAGAAGCCTCATCTGATACAACCGAGAGGAAGCATCTTCGCCCATTTCCCACGACGATTACGGTTAAAAAAGAAAGAACCACGCGAGGGAAACTGTCCGTGTAATCTCTTTCCGAGGTGGCAAGGGGCAAGGCGTAAAGAGGAGGAGCAGGTAGGTGCAAAGCCAGGGAGAGGTATTTGCATCACGTCTCTGGATATGGTTGTTGTTAGATCCTTAGAGGTTGCGGATCTGTGCCGTTGGTCTTGAGTTGTGGCTCTAGAGTGATGGGTTGCGTGTCGTAGCGGGGACTAGAAACCGCGTCTAGGACTTAGATTTACACAGATCTGCTAGGATGCCCAGTAGCGTAGTGGGTAGGCGAGAACGTATCTGATATCGTAGATGATACGTGGAAAAAACACATCGTAGATGCACAAAGACGCAGATGCAAATCACTGCGTGCGGCAAGGCGACTATACGTATCTGAGACTCTCCCTTGCTCTCGTTATATCTCACACTTTCTTATATAGAGAACATTAATATTTTATTTTTGAAACAATTTCTGATTAGAGTGGTTCAAATGGAAGACTAGACCAGAAACCGTCTCGAGCATAAATAAACAGGATAGGAAGTGATACACACTCTCTCAAATCGGATCCCTCTCCTACAAGATCCAAGTATTCCCCGTATCCAAGATACGACTGAGAGTCGAAGTTTCCAACAGATCGCCCAGAAGGAGCTCCCTAGAAGCGTGGATGACGCTCTGCTGGCCCTCCGAGGCCTCCGCCTCCGAGGCCACTGCCGTGGTGCGAAGCAGATGGGGTGAACTCTTTCAGCTCGACAAGCCAGTTTCGATGCAGATATTCCGGGGGGTTACCCACCAGCTCGGACACCATGCGTCTAGAGGCGCTAGATCAGCTCGTTCTCGGCCTCGACCTCGTGACGCAGAACGGCAGCGTCTTCCGCGTCTCCCGGTGTCCCAAGAGCTTCATGTGGATGTTCGGGATCTCTCCTTGGGTATACAACCTCAACCGGCACGCGATCAGAGCCGCCAGCTCGCCAGGTTTGAAGGACACCCGGTCGGCGGACCACGCGAGCGCGCAGCAACTATACTCCCGCCGCACGCGCGCATCCCCCGGCTCGTACAGGACGATCTCGCCCGGCCGGTAGCCCCGGGACGAGGGCTCGACGACAAAGGTGACGCTCTTCAAGGACGGGAAGCCGAACAACCAGCGCGGCATCCACTCGCCGCCGCACCGGTCCGAGCCAGTGCGAAAGTCGAAGCCACTCGCGACTTTTGTTTTCCACGGGAGCGCCAGGTGCTGCATGGCCATGAGGTTGTGGTGGTGGAAGCGGCGGCCGAGGAGCGAGTCGTCGGCGGGGAGACCAGCGTCGGAGCCCTCGACCGCGTCGCGCGCGACGTCGGCGGCGACGTCGGCGTCTTCGGGCGCGTGGAAATCCGGCAGGTAGAGCGTGTCCCGGGCGGGATTCCAGTAGGTCGAGAGCGCGGGCCGGTAAGGCGGCGGCCGGCACTGTCTCTGCTTGAGGGGGAAGTTGAGGGTGAAGAGCGAGAGGCCGACGATGCGCGACTCCAGGTTGACGTGCAGGATGCTGGGGATTGCGGGCGACGAGGTGCTGTATGTCCATGGCACCCGGGACTTGTCGCGGGGGATGCACATGCGAAGGACTCGGGGCCCGGGGATGGCGAGTTTCCAGATCATAAGGCGGATCTCGGTCGGGAGCGAGCAGAAGTTCACGCCGGGTGAGGGCGTGAGGGTGAGCTCGGAGATCTGCTGCACCATGCTGTCGATGCTCTCCAGTGAGGTGGTGGGTGCGAGAAGAGTATTCTGCGAGATTGTGGTGGAGGACGGCATGCTTGCTTCGAACCAGAGAACTCTGGGCTTGATATTGAGACGAAGGGAGGCAGAGAGGGCGGATAAGTACTGACTGACTGACTGGCTGGTGGACTAACTGACGGACTGGCCGATGGACTAACTGACTAACTAATAGATTGACTGATGGACTGATTGACTAATGGACTGACTGATGGACTGATTGACTAATAGACTGATTGAATAACTGAAAGATTGACTGATAGACAAACTGACTAACTAACTGACTCACTAACTAACTAACTGAATAACTAACTAACTAATAGATTAATTGATAGACTAATTGACTAATAGACTGAATGAATAACTGAAAGATTGACTGATTGACCAACTAACCAACTAACCAACTAACCAACCAACTAACTAACCGACCAACCAACCGCCCAGATAGTACATTGCTATGCCCGCAGCAGCTCCTCAACTATATAAGCCATCCAAGAGATGACGTTCTCGCAACTAGTAAGGTGGTGACGAAAGTGCAGACCCGGCGGAGTCGTCTAGCTCAGGATCCAACTAAACATAGTAGCATTTGAAGAGCCTCTGAAGAGCATCTGAAGAGCATTTAAATAGCATCTAAAGAGCATCTAAAAAGCATCTAAAGCAAAAGACAGGCCTGATAATCAACCCGAATCAAGCCAAACCAAGCCCAGTAGGGGTGAGACCGAGCAGTCTGCTAAGCTCCGAGATTCTTAGCAAACGGCCATCAGTCTCCCTAGAGCAGCTCTGCTATAGTCCAAAACAACTATTGACTTTAGATGCTTAGTAGAGCGAACATTCTAGCTTAGGCAGATCAAATAATCGACTTCTAGCCTCTGCATTAGGGCAAGGGGGGAGGGGGAGGATAAGGGGGGATAAAAAAAAAGAGAGATCTAGGATTGCTACTTAGGTACCCTAGAATTACGAATAGCAGAAGCGACTAGAGTCAAACGCAACTCTGCGGATTAAACGACCTGATTCGCAGATCTCGGCCAGGAGTATATTGTAGGCATCGAGTATTACGTCTCGAGCCTAACCCACGCCTGCGTGATAGCACGGAGAGCGTCAAACTCTCGAGTCGTGCCACTTCTCCTTTAAACCAATCCACAAAGCCTCGAACCTCGCCAGTATCAGGCTACTCGAGCTGATGCCTCAAGTGAGATTGGTCAAAGAGGTACTCCGGCACGTCCGGTCGGGACACAGATACCCAAGACCCCTAGCTATACTCTGATGTCTAGACGTGCTCCTGCTCTCCGGAAGGAAGATGTTGAGGACCCCCCTCCCCCCCGAGCCGCGTGGTCGGCTTCTGTACTACACTGAAGACTTGAGTTAGACTAAGCAATGTGTCACATGTCTATCTATGATTCGATCTTCCCCAGCTTCTGGGACTAAATCTAAATCTGACTACGGAACCCGCCCACCCTCTGATTACCGCCCCATTCGTTCCAACCTCCCCCCCCACCCCCTCTCTCCAGACAAGACAACCGGCCCGGCCTCCCTTACCAAGTCTCCTGCTTATACCGGCCAGTCGCTTCCAGCGTCTGCAGGAGACCTTCCGCCGCCTCCCGGACCTGGGCCGCCGTGTGGCTCTCCGTGAGACTCGGATGACCGTCGACGAGAACATCCAAGAAGGCCTCTCGGACTGCCTTGGGCATGTTGCCCGAGCTGCCAGACACGATCACAAAGGCCCCCTCGCCCAACAGCCTGAACACCAGCTCGCCTTGCTCGCGGATCTTGTCCTGCACGTACACCTTCCTGCCCGTCGGGTCGTCGCGCGAGAAGGCCGTGAAGACGGTCGTCCGCAAGGCCTCGTTGCTGAACAGGCTGCTGTAGAAGTTATCTGCGCTCTGGTGGCGGGCACCGAAGAAGAGGTACGAGGGCCCGACTTCCTCGTCCTGCGCTGCGAACGCGGCACGCTCGAGAATCAGAGAGCGGCAGGGCGCCAGGCCGGTGCCCGGCGCGACCATGATGACGGGCTTGTGCATCTCGGGGGCCATGTCTTCAAAGATGCCCGTGCGGTTGAAGCGGACCATGACATAGGAGCCCGGCTCTTGCAGCGCGGCCAGGAAGCGCGTGCAGAGGCCGCGGCGCACCTTCCGGAGCACCGTCTTGTACTGCACGACGGCGACGAGCAGCTGCACCGTGGTGAACTCTCTGTCCCTGCTGCGGACCATGCGGGGCCCGCCGCTGGCGATGCTGTATTCGCGGCCCCGCATGACGGGGAAGACGGTGGTGACGATGTTGAAGGGGAGCTTGACCGAAGGGAAGTCCTGGAGGACTTCGAGGATGCCGCGGCGGGGACGCGTGGCGTAGTCGAAGAACTCGTCGCTGAAGGCCGGGTTGGAGAACTCGCGGAGCCGCTCCTTGTGCGTGGCGTCGTCGGTGAAGTGGGCGAGGAGGTCGAGGACTTTGCGTGGCGGAATGGCGGTGATGTCGAGGTTGACGGTGAGGAGCGTGCGCAGGGTGGAGTTGGCCATGGGGTAGAAGTCTTTGGGCGAAGGCATGATCAGGAACTCGTCGTAGAAGGCGACGCTGGGGTCGGGTGCGAAGCGCACTGGTCTGTCGGCAACCTCGCGCCAGCCCATGAGATCGATCAGGGCCTGCACGTCGTCGGGGAAGTTCTGAGGATATACGGTCAACGTGTCGCCCGCTCTGTACGCGAACGTGCCGCGAGCCCGGAAGGTGATCTCGCGGACATCCTGCCAATGCGACATGGGCGTGAGGCGTCTGTTGGCCTCGAGACAGGCCGCAACTGCGCCCTGGATGGGAGGCAGGAGGAGAGTGCCCCTGCGCAGGCGTCGGTCGGCGTGTAGCTGGTCGCGGGGGAACGGCTGCTTGAGCATCGAACATGGCTCCTCGGAGACCTGGGAGACCTCGGAGAGGCGGGCTTCTGGCGGGGAGAGGCTCATCTCGCGACCGGATTCCAAGTCGACGTCTGGCGGAGGAGGTTGTGGTGTTGTCGGTGGTGCTGCGAACGACGAGCCCTCGGTCTCCACGAGATCTGAAGAGTCTGCGAGTTGGAGGGTCCACTTGAAGGGAAGGAGCACATCGGGAGGGATTGGCGTCACTCCTTCCGGCAAAGGGTAGGCGGATTGGATGTGGGCTTGAAAGTCGCGGGACCAAGGCAGAAAAGCGCCGTCGATTCTGGCCATGTCAGCTACACGATGCTCGTCACCTCTCGACCGGTCTGGTCTGATCTGGTCTGATCTGATCTGATCTGATCGGGTCCGGGCTGGCGCGTCCATGTCGGTTCAGAGACAAACGAGCCGGCCGACCGGGTCGAGGGAATGCGCCGAAACACACGCGGGCAGGACAGTGGGAGAGGCCAACACACCCGTCCGAATGCAACTCATCCGCCTCGCCTCGGGGGAAGATCTCCCTCGCTCCCAGCCCCTGGAAGCGCACGTGCAGCAGCCGCGCCGCCCGATTGAATCTTCACTTCCCCTCCCCGTTAGTCACGTGACTCCCGGTGTAATCACGAGACAAGGCCTTACTTCGCATACGAGCTGTTTCCCAGACCAAAGGTGGTGTAGTGCAGGCCCGCCAAACACGTCGTCGGCAGGCTCTTCTTCAGGAGACTCGTCCACAGCCTCCGACAATTCTTCGGGAACTCGCCCTGGCCTGTCGTCGAAGTCACGAGGACGACCAGCGTAGCCTTGCGGAGGGAGGCGAACCGGAGGCTGGGTATTGCTTTCTACGCCCTTGGTCAGCCGACACTCTGCTCACTCGCGGGCTCGGTGGATGGAGCAGCGTGGCACGGAGCCCGGTGCGGCTACCGTCTCTCCCGATTTCATCTTCTTCTCCACGACATCGGCCAAGTCGTCCATCTCGGTCACGATGGTCTGGAAGTGCAGCCGCTCGGTCATCTGGCCCAGACGGTCGGCAAGCTCGTGGCTATTGCCTGTTTCCGAGCCGTAGAGGACGAGGGCATATCGATCGGGGCATGGGGGCTGGGAATGGCCTCGGCCTGGGCCTGGGCCCGCTGGTGTTGCGGGCATTGTGTGTGTTGGGGGCTCGTGTCGTTGCTGCGCCGGCTGCGTGTCGGGGGGAGGAAAACCGGGAGGCAATGGGCATGGCGGAGATAAACATTTGATAGACTCTGAAGGTGTAGATTCAGAGTTCTATGGAGCTGCAGGAGTATAATATATACAAGGTACGATTACATAAGCACAATCCTTGTATATTCTCACAACATTCCATGAGACATGACCCAGGCCAGCTGGGAGGCCGTGATCGGGTATTGGGGGGAACATGCTGCGACGTCTGGGGATGTTCAAGGACACGCAGCCTAGAGTTCGACTCTACTGTTAAGCACTCCTGACGCGCTGCGCTGACAATGCGTCGTCTCATCTGAAGGCCGGTTGACCATGTATTTATTGGGGTTGGCTTCCTCGACGTCACGGGACTTGCTGAGAAGCGCCGAAGGCTCTACGCTACCTCAGGACAGTGCAGCTGTTGTGCAGAAAATAGGCTAAATATGCTAGTACGCGCCCTAAGGTGTGGATTCACATTTTGGCCGAGCGGTATTATGCACGACAGTTATGAGCCCCGTGAGCGCAGCGATAA
>JAENRP010000395.1:0-37979 GCA_024741835.1 Diplocarpon mali | reverse complement strand
TAATAATCTGAGGTTCCCTGTCTGTGCACACTAGATTCTTGGCAATGCTGCTTTTATTAAATTCCTTAGTATTTTGTATGGCCAACTTTTGCGTCAATCACTGCTTTACATCTGTTTGGCATTTCCCTAATCAAATCTCTAATTATCTCAACTGTTATTGATTCCTAAGCTTCAAATACCCCTGTCGAAACCCTGGCATACAAGAAAGTTCTAGTATAGCGCACAGACAGAAAACCTCAGATTATTTCCCCATGTACTAAGTACGAGGGCAGATACGGGGGTGCCGTAGATGGCACGGAGCGGCCCCTTGGATGTTGTGCGTGCTGACATCCTGGATCCTGGCATTCGGGGATTTCGGGTATCCTGGCATCCTGGCATCCTGGCATCCTGGCGTGCTACTGTCTACTCGGTCTGGCGGATGGGAGGTCGATGGGAGTAGATGGGAGTAGATGAGGAGGTCGATGAAGAGGTTGATGGAGGTCGATGGAGGTCGATGGAGGGGTCGAATGGTTATCGTACAAGACATCGATCTCTACCGTAGACGCACTGCCCTCCCCCTCTCCCTCTCCCCGACCCGAGACGGGCGCTCCCACGCATCACGTGTCCCTCCTCGCAGCCGTGGCGGCCTCAGTCTTCCCCTCTCGCACCGGGGCCGCACACGCTTGACCTCGGCCCACCGGCCAGCACGGAGGGATTGTTCCTGGGTCCACCGTGTAATCCCGGGCCCCGGATTGGCTGCGCCGGCCGAACGCTTATCGGAGACGCCTGACTGGCTGGCCCGGCCGGCAGGGGCGCCCGCGGCCACACGGAACACGGCGACGTGGCGACCGCCACCGGGCGGGGCGGAGGCGGGGCCCGGGACCCGGCCGCCGCCCCCCCCCGGGCCCAGACTCTCAGATCTCATCTGGCCGCGAGCGAGTCCCCGGCGACCGCGCGCCTCTTCCCCTCTCTCTCGAGCTTGCGTGCTGCCTTTCGCGACCCCAGGTCGGCGGCGGCTCCTCGGCGCACGCCCGAGAGCTCGGCACGGACCCGTGGGCCGTCCCCGCCGACAAACACCCGCCTCTCTTCGCCTCCCTCTCCACCCAGACCGACCCGACCTGGCCCTTTCTTGACTCGCGCCGGTCCCAGCAGGGCGGCGGCCGGGAATGCATCCGCAGGCGGTGAGAGGGGGGCCCCGGAGGCGGGGCTGAGGCTGAGGCTGTGGCTGGACTGTGGCTGGGGCTGGGCGGAGGCGGAGGCTGAGGCTGAGGCGGAGGCTGAGGTCACTACCCGCTCATCACGACTCACAGGCGCCCGTCGTTGGATCGCCCGGATCGCCGTACGATGTCCTACGGCCAAGAGTATGTACGGCAATCTCTACAGTGGTCTCGGTATTGATATCGGTCTCGGCATTGGTATTTGTCTTGGTATCAGTATCGGTACCGGTATCGGTATCAGTACCGGTATCGGCATCGGTAATGCTACGGCTCAAAGCCAGATCCACGCGCAAGCCATCCACCACCATCCTCAGCCGCCGGCCGATGCGATGGGTTCGGGCACTGATCCACACCGGCGACTTGACATGCCGCCGAACGATGCGATGCGATGCGATGCGATGCGATGCGATGCAATGCGATGCGATGCCAGAGTCTCTGCCGGCAACGTCCGACCCCACCCCCTCTCTACGCGCACGACACTCCACCCAGCAGGAGAGAACCAAGACAGTGCTATCCGGGCACGTCAACGTACCATCAGCCCTTGCAAAACCTACCCTCGACACCCCCCTCCCTCTCTCTTTCTCTCTCTCTCTCTCTCTCTCTCTCTCTCTTGTTTATGTAGGAATATCTCTATAGAGTTGGGGCACGGACCATAGCTGGAAGCACAGACCACATCACGTTGCAGGCTTGGCATACACACATACGCACTTGGTATTCGAGTTCTCTCTCCCTCTCTCTCCCTCTCTCTCCCTCTCTCTCCCTCTCTCTCCCTCTCTTAAAAATCATCAATCAACAATTCATCGAACCGTGAGCTATCTCTTATCCGTGGGCACACCTTGTCATCCCACCAGTTTACTTGATTTCACGTCGGGGGCCGGTGGATTCGCAAAGCGAATCAGGTACCCGTACGCTCGGAGGTCCTTACCGGACAGGGGGAACCAACCGTGCGGGCGGCGTCGCAGAGGAGGCCTAGTCAACACCAGACCCTGTATGATGGCATCGCAAGCCCTTGCCAACTCTCTGTGAACCTACGCCCCTGGTTTGGCTGCGACGCGAGTGTGCGGCTTGCTCCTCTACACCTGTGACGGGGTCGGAGGACTCTCTTCACCTCCTGGATTCACTCTACCCCCAGGCTGACTCGACGCCCTCGCGCTCTCGGCAACAGCCACGCTTTCCGGAATCCGCACATCAGGCCGGGCGCTTCTTTGCCCAGCTACCGATCGACGGGTGGAAAAACCTTCCGCCAGATCGCCGGTGGCCGTCGGCTCAACACGCCCACGACTACGCTTGTACGTTGACTCCGTCCTGCGAGCGGCTTGGAGCTTGGAGCTTGGAGCAGCACGGACAGGGCCGTTGCGATCGACCCTCGACGTACTTGTACTCCCGACGTCATGGCACAGAGCGCGACCCCCATTTTGGCTTTACGGGGGCAAGGGCCGCTCTCGCGAGATCCTGCTATCCGGACTTGTGCGCGGGGAGGGGGGATGAAGTGAGGGCTTCGTATTGCGAGGTTTGAGGGGTGTGGTGTAGCTCTAGCCCCGCAGTGTGATGGATGTGAGAGTGCCGATCGTATCTGCGAATTGACGCTTTCGCGATCTCGCGCTGCGAAGAGTGCACTCCTCGAGTACTCGACACAGGACTCCGTCGCAGGCCAGGCCAAACAAACACAGCATGAGGGTTGATCGAGCCGGGCAAACCCCAGCGAAAAGCACTGACGGGTCCCCCCCTGACACACACGCCCTGGTGGTGTTGGTATGGCCGGAGGCGAAGCACCAATGTCGGCTCTTGGCCGCCGCCGTAGCAGTCAACTCCCGACGGGACGCGAACGGGTCCCTCTCGGGCGACCCGCTCGGCGACGGCTGCAAGAGGAGGAGTTGTATGGATGTAGCGGCGGCAGACATCTGAGCAGCCTGGGAGATCGCCCCGTTCTTCCGCCCCCCGTCGACAACACGGCAGCTTCGTCGATCGAACTCATCCTCAGGCAGCGACCCAGGCGCATCATTTCCTGACCCTGCAGCTGCAGCACTTGGACTGCTTGTCTTCTCCACCCATGCTCTCCCGGTGGAGAGCCTGGAGCTCCGAGTAATCGAGATTGGGCTGGGACGACCGAAATCGGCCAGTCCCAGTCCGAGTCGCTGCGAGACGTACATCGTACGTGCCGGGATGCTCGGGACGAAAGCACGGAATTGGTGGACGTGCTTGACCGTTGCGGCGGGAGTCAGGAGGAGCATGTCGTGGGCGAGGCGAGGAGGCGATGGCAGGGCGGTGGCAATCCACCCAGGCCATCTCAACCGTAGCTGCCACGACACACCGGGCGTCCAAGATGGAATGATGAGATCCGACATGCCATCCGTAGGGTTGGGGATGTGTTGCGCCATAAGGAGCCTCAGGCACTGAGGCATCTGAGGACTGGCTTATGTAATGTACCCCTGAAGTGGCCACGAAGCACTTCTATAAAGGGAGCTCAGGTATACAGTTAGAGTAGAATTTTATAAGCTTCTGCCACTATTGAGAATCTACCTCTAAATATAGCATGATAGTTATCAGTACTATTCGCAACTCCTAAGGAGCAAACGATTAAAAATCTACTGTGTTTAGAGACTTTTTAAAGAGGTTTTACTACTATTTTTCATTTATTCTCCTTTGCCTATACGTGTTATACAACTTGACTCGACGTTCTAATGCTCTTAGCCAACTAATACTATACTCCCTACCATCCTAGTTAATATAAGCGAATACTAGTAAAAAGAAGCTTAGGAGCTTAGCTCTAGTGGAGTTATGCTCTAGGATAGGAAGTCATAGCGTATTTGGTACGCTAAGCTAGAGTTTTAGGCCGAATTTCTACGCCTTTAGAAGCATATAGAGAAGCTAAGATAGGTTAATAACCTTAAACTGTATGCTATAGAGACAGGAAACTAAGTTCCACTTTATAAGAACGAAGCTCTATATTTGCTAGATCTAGAAATAGAATTGCTGCAGTTTGAAAAAATTATAGAAGGACGGGACTAAAGAGTATTGCAAAGCTACTATAAGTTGTACTAATAGTAGGAAGCTACTGATTAATAAACGCTAGCTCTACTACTACTTGCAAAGATAATAGCTAAAGATGTAGAGCTAGAGTATAAAATGGTAGTAATATAATATAATCTCTTAGTAGAAATATGGAAAAGGAATAGGAGCTCCTATACTTAATTATACTATTGGATTACTAAGATAGTATACCCTATGTTACTTTAAGCAGTATAATATAATTGTAAGAAAGCAAGGAAACTATTAATTTAATAGATTGTAAAGCACTTGCGTAAGGAACTAGCCCCTTTTAAGGTTAGTATAATAGAGTTAATTCGGAAAGACTATAATACTAAGCTCTTTGAAACTAGGAGTAGTAAAGTGGACCTGAAGACCTAGCTTGCTAGCTTTAGGGAGATCTACTAGGAAGCTCGAACTTATAGAATCCTAGAGGTTCAAGGCTCTCTTGCGATTATAAAGTTTCTATAGTCGGTTTACCGCTAGGCTCCTACTTAATCCTAGCAGACTTAGGCAAAGCTTATTAAAGATAATAAGCTAGGTCTAGAGTATAGAAAAGATATGGTCTACTATATCAATTGGTTCTTGAGCTTAATAGAGCAAAGCCTCGCAAGCTCCTTATTAAAGGCAACCCTTAGAGTATACGCCTCGCTTAAAGGAGTAGGCGATTATACTAATCTAGAAGTATTAAGTAAAGGCAAGGCGAAGAAGACTCTTAAGGAGAGTATTAAAAAGTGCCTTTGCCCTTAGGTCAAAAATCACTTTTAAAACTTAAAGGAGTATAATAGGCTGAAATACGCCTTAACTAGCGCTAAGGAAGGTACGCTTCGAAACCTCCTTAGCTATAATAAGGTCAAAAGAACGCGTGAAAACCTTACTTCTTTAGAATAGAGAGAGCTTTATACTAAGCTCTTTTATATTAAATAAGCTCCTATAGATCATGTTGCAGGTATGCCCGTCACATGTTTGTCACATGATCCGTCATATGACATATCATATATATGATATATCATATGACTTCTTATATGATTTAGCGCCTTCGCTAAGAAGGCCGCTTACCTTAAATAGCTCCTAGTTAGAGAGCTCTTATGAATTAAGATATAAGACACCCAATATCGTCGTTTGCACCTTATACTTCTTCGTGCCCTCTTCTAGTTTACTATCAAGTTCACTATTAGAGAACCTTCTTACTATAGGTTATAAGCCCTAGATGCCTATGAATAGCATTCGACAAATTCCATCGATTAGAGTCTCCCTTACAAACGAAAAGGCTAATCGATATTTTGAGTTTTACTTAACCAACGACGTATAATAGCGTCATTTTAATAACAAAACAGTAGCTACTCCCCTTCCGGAGCGCTACGCAATAATCTAAGCTTACGCAAGATTCGTCACCGTGGCTAAATCATTAGGACTGACAGCTGAGATTACCAGCTTAATTGCTAAAAGTACTCCACTGCCTAAATCACCTATTTTTAAAGGGACTGACATATAGTACCTTAAACTCGAATTCAATAGTTCATCTCCTCCTCCTCCTCCTTCTCCTCCTTTCGACAACTCCATATACAAATATACAAACAAGATATCGTCGTTATCTTCAGCTGCCCTTAGCCTCCCTAAGTCTTAAAAGCTTAAAGGCGCAGAGGACTATAGCCAATGGAAGAATAAGGTTTTGAACCTTGCAAAGTCAAACGCCTTGACCATACATCTCTATACAAAAGCTAAAACATATGCTCTACCTAAGGTTGACTTATAGGACCGTTCTATTACAAATGAGGAAAGGGACAATTGGGTTAGATAGGAAGCTAAGGAATCTTAGATGAAGCTTGCCATTACACTTAATTGCAAACCAGGCCTACTAGCTTATACAGAAGGCGATAAATCTGCCTTGGATATATGGGAAGCTTTCTAAAAACAGTACAAAGGATCTGGAACAGTGCTTGAATATAACGCTATATAGACCTACGTTACTATCAAATATAACAACTTTAACTCACTCGAAGCTTACGTCGTCGCCTTCAGGCTTTCAATCACTAAGTTGGAAGCTCTTAACTCTGCCCCTCCCTCTCACTAGCACCCTATTATATTTATTGCTAGCTGTTCTAGTAGATGGCCCATTTGGGCAGATCAACAACGCTCTAACCTTTGCTCAGCTATAGCAGCTGGACGAAAATCAGAGATCACGCTTGAAGCTCTTATTAAAGATATCACTAACGAAGCTCGAGCCTTATAGAGTTCAAAGATGAACGGAACCGTCTTATACGGTAACAAATCGGCTAGTAAGCCGCATTTATCTAACTATAAGAAGTCAGAAAACAAAGGAGGTTTTAAAGACTTAAAGAAGAGCACCTCTAGGAATAACACCTCCTCCCCCAACTCCCCCTGTCCTTATTACAAGCAACCAGAGCTATACTATAAGGCAGAAGATTGCTTTGCAATTAATAAATCGAAAAGAGAGGCTTAGGAGAAGGACTTAAGGAAGAAGTACGTATTCCGTTACCTTAAAGGTAAAGACGATAAGTCCTTACCATTATCACTAAAAGGCAAGAAGCCTTCTAGGAAGATTCAAAAGGAAGACGAAGAGTCAGATAATAACCTCTTTAGGCATACTATGCCATTACTAACCCTGGGGCCAATTCTCACTCGCGAGCCGGGCCTAGGAGTCAATTCATTACCAGGGCCAATTTCCACTCGCGAGCCAGGCCCAGGAGTCAATTCTTCTACCTCCTGCTTCTTATCAAAATTGAGGAATCGTTAGCTATATAACACAGGTGCTAGTAAGCACGTCTCTAATAATCTCTCCAAGTTCACTTCCTATACTACTTAAGACAATCTACCCTCCTTAAGTACAGTTAATAGATTTATTCAACCTCTCAGCGTTAGCACTTGCAAAGTCAACGCACTCAAATCCAATGGAAAGGTGTATGTTCTTAAGTTAATTAATACTCTCTATATACCTTAATCACCTGTCTGCCTATACTTAGGTAGTAAACTTAATAAAATCAAAGGCTTCTATCGAAATGGCAAGCTATTCCTATCTAATAAGAAGGAAATTTGCACTATCGACAACAATATGTATATCAATAAGGAACAGCCTTCTACTGACTCCTCTAGTTACGTAAGTGGATATGCTCTCCTAGCTGCTATCGAGAATAGACCTCTTGATATTGAGTTCTGGCACCGTCGATTAGGCTACGCTGGCCTACAAACGGTCAGAAAGACCCAATCTGCTATTACCGATATATAGATCAAGGAAACAAAATCAGGGAAGACGCGAATTTGCGCTCCCTGCGAGAAAGGCAGACCTCTCCGATACGTTAATAAACGTTCAGCTCGCCCTCGACCTACAAAGGCACTTAACAAGCTACACGTCGACGTTGTTCATCTAAAGCCAACTGGCCTTAACAGCTACAAATACGCCTCTATCTTCACTTGCCCGGCTACGATAGCTAAATAGGGATGGACTTATACAAACAAATCTAATGCCTTTAAGGCAAACAAGAAGATGATCAGCCTCTTACAAACTTAGTACAATCGCACAATCAAGCGGTGGAGAACTGATGGAGGCAAGGAGTACTCTCCTACACAGATGCGAATACTCGTAGAAAACCTCAGCATGATTTTAGAAGAATCTACTCCATATACACTAGAATAAGACAGTAGATCGGAACGATCAATTCGCACACTAATGGAAAAGTTGCAAACAGCCGTAATTGACTAAAATATCCCCTCCTTTCTCTAGCCTCACCTCCTCCTTTCGGTGATACACATCACCAATCTTACCGCCTTTGATATTCTAGGTGGCAAGACTCTATATGAGGTCTTTTGGGATAATATCAAGCTTAATAAGCCTTATACTCCCTTAGTCAAGCATCTTCGAGTACTAGGCTGTTGCGTCTATATGCTAATCGAGAAAGAAAAGCGAACTCAAAGCAACAAACTCGCTCTAAGAGCAAAGGTAGGTACTCTCGTCGGATTTGACAGCAGAAGTATCTATTAGATCTATATGCTATCGCGAATAGGTGAAAAGATTATTCGATCATCTTACGTTCGATTCGATAAAGATAGCCTGATTATAGAGCCATACCTTAAGGAAAATTCCTCTTCTCAATTAAGGGGTGATTTGACTCCTAGTCCAGGACCGCGAGTCAATTCTCACTCTTACGATTTCACTCCTAGGCCAGGACCGCGAGTTAATACTAACTCTTACGATGATTTCACTCCTAGGCCGGGACCGCGAGTCAATTCTGATTTAAGAGAAGCTAATAAAGCTAAGCTTCCAACTTTAAGAAAGAGAGGAAGACCTCCTGATTTAAAGAACAAGGCTCACCCTCAGCCTTCCGAGAAGAGAGCTACTCGCTTAACTTATGCTCTTAGATTTAAAGCTGACAACTCTAATAACAAGGAAGCCTATTTAGGCGCCTTCCATATGGCCTTACTCGACTCTCCATACCCGAATGACCTGAAAACAGTCGAACAAGCCCTCTCTCGCGCCGACGCCGATAAATGGCGATCTGCGATCAACTCTAAGTACAATTCCCTCGCTCACAAGAACACATGGGTGGTGGTGAAACGCTTAGAACTCTTTAAAGACGATAGAGTACTCGGATCGAGGCTCGTCTTTAAAACAAAAAGAGACTAAAATAGGGAAATCTCCCGATAGAAGGTCAGATTCGTCATGCAAGGCTATATGCAACAACAAGGTCGAGATTACGACTAGACATTTGCTAGAGTATGCAAATCTGCGGTTTAGAAGATCGCAATTGCGCTTGCAGCGCTATACGACTTCAAGCTAGATCAGTTCGACGTCAAGACAGCTTTCCTCAATTTAAAAGCTGACTCTGACATCTATATCAAGTTACCTCTTAGATACACTCAAGATAAGGTCATTCTATCATCTTAAGACCACTATCTCAAGCTTCTTAAGGCCTTATATGGCTTGAAGCAATCTCTACGACTATGGTAAGAAAAGCTACAGTCTGAGCTACAAAAGCTCGATTTTCAACCTCTCGATACTGACAATTGCGTATATATCAACCGCGCCTCTCGGATTCTCATTGTCACCTACGTCAACGACTTCCTTATGGTAGCAAAGAAGGGTAATATATATAACAAGTTTAAGAGAGATCTTCGCAACCTCTTTAAAATCACAGGTGGTGAACCGGCTAACTACTTCTTAGGAGTACATATAGTCAAAGATCAATAAAACAGAACGATCTCACTTTATTAAGACGCCTACGTTAATAAGGTTCTTGAACGTTTTCATATGACTAATTGCAAGAGCGTACTAACGCCTTTTGCCAATGGCTATAAAGTTCATATGGTCAAATTTGAAGGCTAAGCCACTCCATAAGAAGTAAAGCTATACTAGGAGATCTGTGGTTCTCTATAGTACCTTACGCACTATACGCGTTAAGATATACTATACTACTGCTCCATTCTTAGCAAATTCCTTACCAACCCTTTGCTATAATATATAGCGGCTTTAAAACGAGTTTTATAATACTTGCAGGGAACGCGATTCTATTATACTACCTTCGGAAGCAAAACAACTGACCTAAAGCTTTAGAAATTGCATAGCTACTGCGATTCTGACTAGGCAGGTGATAGAGGAAGTAGAGCCTCCTATTCTAGGGCCGTCTTCTTCCTTAATAATAACATAATCAGCGCCTCCTCTAAGCGACAGACTATTATCGCTCTCTTATCTATAGAAGCAGAGTACGTCGCTATGTGCAAATTCGCACAAGAGGCCTCTTAGATACGCCAAGTACTTAAGGAAATAGGCTACGCTAGCAACGACGCCACCAAAGTCGAGATGATCTACGACAATTAGGGAGCCCTTCATCTTACCGAAAACCCCGAATATCACTAGAGAACGAAGTATATCGATATCAAGTTCTATTATATTCGGCAAGAGCTTTAGAAAGGCCATTTAGACCTCTAGTACACTAATACTAAAGACAACGCCGCCGACGGACTTACTAAGAGCTTAAATAGCTCCAACTACGCCGCCTTTATCAAATTGTTAAATATAAAGGCTCTGCACCTCGATTAAGGGGTAATTTTTTTTTGCACCTTTATTATAGGGTGATTTTTTTTTTTGCACTTCTATTAAGGGGTGATTTTTTACTCCTAGGCCAGGCCCGCGAGTTGATTTTAACTTACTAAGGGGTGGATTTCGCGCTAGCGAACTCTACTCTATTTCCTATATCTGCAGGTTGATTTTTTATACGAAACTGTAAATTATAACAAAAGTTATAATATCATATATATTACTAGCGAGTACCTTTAAAGGTCTCCTTAGAGGGGTGTATTGCAGGTATGCCTGTTATATGTTTATCACATGATCCGTCATATAACACATCATATATATAATATGTTATATGACTTCTTATATGACTTAGCGCCTTTGCTAAGAAGGCCGCTTACCTTAAATAGCTCCTAGTTAGAGAGCTCTTATGAATTAAGATATAAGACACCTAATATCGTCGTTTGCATCTTATACTTCTTCGTGCCCTCTTCTAGTTTACTATCAAGTTCACTATCAGAGAACCTTCTTACTACAGATCAATTTAAAGAGAGAACATCTGCCGAAGCTTTAAGGAGCGGCAAATCCAAGATTATCGCTGCCCTCTTAGATCTAGCTCTTTTTAAAGACTTTACCTTAAGAATATACTTTACCCTTAAAGCTCTTTACGCTCTCTTAAATATAATCCTATTTGACAACTGCGCTACGACGCACTTTATTAATTAAGAGGAGCTTCTAATTCTTAGATTATTGAAAATCGCATATCCTTAGGACTATATAAAGGCGGGGAGCTCGAGTCTGCTAATAAGGGGAAGGGGTATACGTCTAATGAAAGGGGTTCTTGCCGATAGAAGAGACTTAGAGCTTAGGAATATAGCGCTTATAAATAGGTTTAATATTAATATTATCTTAAAGCCTCTTTTAAAGAAGGCTAGGGTATAGTATATAGGCTTAGACGCAACGCTTTAAAGGGGTATAGCAGATAATAATATAGTTATAAAGCAGCTAGAGCGTAGGTCGAATGTTATAGTATTTGAATATAAGCCTATCAACTTTTATAATGCTTCTAACTTGCTATACTATGCTTAACCAACCTGCCTAGCTTTCCCTACTTTATAATAGCGTTTGTAAAGTTAATATAAACCCCTAAGGAGCAGTGTATTCCTAAGAGCTAGGAACGATTTAGTAGATATTTAGCACCTTTGATCAGGCCATTTAAGAGCTAAGGTGCTTGAGAAGCTTATGCTAAATATAAAGGGGGTAAAGATCAAGGGGAAGCTATAAATCAATTGTAAAGCTTGCGCTTAGGCAAAAGCTAAGCAAAAGCCTTTTAAGAGAGAGTTAGATTTTAAGGCTTTAAGACCGTTCTTTAAGTGCTCCTAGGACCTATTTGACTATAGTATATTAAGCCTTTCCTTAGAAAGCTAGCTTCTCCTAATTAAGGATAAATTTAATAGGAAGTTATTTGGATATACTCTGCTTTATAAGTCCCTAATGCTAGTTCTAGGAGCTCTTTAATCTTTTAAAGCATAGGTGAAGTGCTATTACTACCTCTTCTTATATATTCTAAGGAGCGATAACGATACCTTAGTATTTCTCCTATAGGAAGCATCGAAATATAGAAAGTGGTACAAAGCTAAAGGCATAGAGGTAGAAGTCATTCTATCCTATACTTATAAACCAAATAGAGCTTCCGAAAGAGCGGGAGCAGAGATTATTGAAAAGGCACTTACTATACTAATCTCTACTAACCTCTTAGAGCACCTATGGCCTAAAGCCGTACTAGCAGTAATATACCTTTATAATATCGGCCTATTAAAGCGCAAGGGATGGAAGAGTCTAAATAAGGTGCTCTAGCTTTAGTTTAGATAATACTTTAGGTAGTATGATCCGCAGATTACTATAAAGCTTACTACTGATTTAAGACTAAAATAGGGGGGTATAAAAGCGTATAAAGCGCACGCGTACCTATTAGCAAAGGAGAGGGAAGCTCTAAAGAATAAGAGAGCTTTTAAAACTATACTATAAGGGCATATTAGATACCTAGTTAGTTACTGCACTACTAATATATATAGGATCTAGGTGCCTAAGCTTTAAAAGGTTATAATCTTTTAAAACGTCAAATTCGATAAGTCCAAATTCTACTTTAAGGAGTATAAAAAGGTAGCTGGCCACCTGCTTTTAATTATTAAGGAGATTGTGCAAATGATTAAAGAGGAGGAGGAGGAAGCTTAAGACGCTGAGTTAATTATTAAGAATATAGAGGGAGCTTTAGATAAGCAGCTTATAGATAACTTAGTAAGAGGTAAGCCTATTAATCTTTTACTAATAGAAGCTCTAAGCTCAGATCTATTAAGGGCTCTTATCCTTTATAAGGCTACTTATAGCGTTTCTACTCTAGCTACTTAAGAGCAGCTGCCTAGTAGCAAAGGGTTAGACGCTTTAAGATAACTGTTAATAGTTAAGAGGAGCGTCGAAAGCGATATTATAAATGCCAGTTCTGCTAGGGAGCGCAATACTAGGCCTTTAGTTGCTATACGGACTAAGCAATCGCAAAGGCAAGAGCAGGCCCCTTAATTACTAGAAGCTCTACTATAGGCAACTGGTAAAGAAGCATGCTAGCTCTTATTAAAAGTACCGATCGATCGGGAGCTATACTAGGATATAGAAGCTCTTAAGGGTAATACTGAAAGAGGGAGCTCTTTAAAACTAATAGAAGCTTAGCCTGAAGTACTTAATATAAGGGCCTTTTGAAAACGCAAAAAGCCTAATAAGGAGTAGGAAATGGTACCTATATTGCTCTGCAGGTTAAAAAGGAGAAGAGGGAGTAGAAATGCCATATATGTAACGTGCGTTAAGGATCTCCTACTAGCCTTTAAAGAACTTAAAATATATCAGTTGGAGTAGGTAAACAGCTTTATATTAACCTTTTAGCTAAGTTAAGAGCCTGCGAGAACTAATAAAGAAGAGTATAAAGCAGTATACTACGTTATAGCCGCGGCGACTTAATTTAAAAGCTTTAGAGGAAACTCTACCTTTCTAATTTCATCTTAAGATAAGCTTCCTAAAGCGCTAACTTATTAGAAGGAGCTTGCAAATTACCCTTTTAGAGAGCAATTTAAAGAGGGAGCCAGAACTGAGATTAGGAACTTAAAAGCGCGCAATTACTAAAGAGTGATCGATAGAAGTAAGGCTATTACAAGGCCTATACTACTAAAGTGGGTCTTTAACTATAAGCTAAACTCCTCTAGGGAGATTAGCTGCTTTAGGTTAAGAATAGTAGTAAAGGGAGATCTTTAAGAGGAAGCTTTTATTTTCTCTACTTACGCTACGACGCTTGCATTAAGATCTTTTAAGGTTATAATGGCGATTGCTGCTAAATTTGATATAGAGCTTTAATAGTTTGATATTATTAATGCCTTTATAAATGCTAAGAGAGACCCTTAGAGCGCGCTAGTTATTTGCTTCTTATCAGATGGTTAGAAGTAGAAAGATAAGGTAGTAGAGCTCGATTGCGCCTTATACAGCCTTCGAGACTCCCTAGCGCTCTAGTATAGGGATTTCACTAGTACTTTAAAGTCTTTAAAGCTTACCCCTTTTAGTAAGGAGCCTTGCATATTTGTTAATAAGGATAGGACTGTATTTATAGCCTTTTATATTAACGATATATAAGTAATATACTACTCCTCTTATATAAAGGAAGCTTAGAAGACTATAGAGGGACTGCGCGAAGCATACAAATTGATAGCTATAGGAGATATTAAATAGTTCTTAAGGGTGAAAGTCTCTTAAGATAGGAAGTAAGGTATAATTACTCTGCTTTATAACGCTTATATTAAGAAGATGGCGAAGAGGTTCGGCCTTAATATAGGGCGTTTCCCTAGTATGCCGCTCTCCTACTTTGAACTTAAAAAGAACTATAAAATAGCTCCCTACTTAAGAATTAAAGAGTTCTAGGAAAAAGTAGGCTCTGCCTTATATATAGCTATTATATTGCACTTAAATATAGCTTTTGCAATCGCCTAGCTATCTCATTTCTATATAAACCCAAGCTTTAAATACCTTAAAGCTATCAATTGGATAATACGCTACCTTTTTAGTATACGCTTCTTAGGAATCACTTATAGTTAATTTAGTAGATCAAATAACTTAGTAGTATTATTAGATGCTTCCTTTGCAGATGATCCAGAGATAAGGCGCTCCTCCTACGGTTTTATTATATTCCTATTTAAAGGAGCAATCGTTTAAAAGGCCTTAAAGCAACCGATAGTTACTACTTCTACTATAGAGGCTAAGCTCTTAAGAGTAGTATATATAGCAAAGGAGATAATAGCTTTAAGACGGTTCTTTAAGGAAATACAGCTTAAGGTGGAAGCTCTATAGTCTATATTTTGCGATAATCAATAGATAATACGGCTTATTATAAGAGACTTTTAAAGGATTTCTACAAAGCTCTGACATATTAATATATATAATATATAGCTATAATAGGAGCACTAAAAAGGGAGCTTTTAAGTAGCCTATCTCCCTACTAAGGATATATATGCTAATAGCCTTACTAAAAACCTTCCTCGATAAAAGTTCAAGAGCTTTATTAAGCTTTTAAACCTTTAAGACGCAAGAGGTCTAGTTGAGAAGCTAGCATTTTAAATGCTTTACAATCCTTTTATATCTCCTTTATAATAGCGAATAAGAAGGAAGCGTAAGATAGGGTTTAATTTTCCTTATACTAATATATAAAGAGGCTTAAAACTAACTCCCTTAGATAATCAGAACCTCTAATAGCTTTACAAATAATATAAGGGCGCGTCCCTATTAAGAAGCAACTGACTCCTTTAGTAGCATAGCCCTAGGAGCCGCCTAGGGAGTAACGCCAGAAGTAATAATAGGAGCAGCCGCAGGAGCTTTAAAAGCCTTTGCAAAGCGGGCGGCAAGGCTAAAAGGTGCTATAATCGGCAGCGGTAGGAGCTTCTAACTAATTGGTTCTAGGAAGCTATTAGCTATAGTATAAGAAAGCTTATAATTAACGTACCTTCTAATAATACTACCTCTTCTATCTCTCTCTAATGTGCCTTCTGAAGCTCCTCTCTCACTTTCCTTTTAATAGCAGCAAGGCCTTAAACTGCTTATTAGTAGCAAACCACTTAAAGGGAGCTTGAGAATGTACTGCAGAGTCACTATTATTCTCCTCTAATAAGAATATATAATCTTCCTACGCCTTTAAGGCGCTAATAGGAAGCTCTTAACACGCGTAGCCTCCCTTTATATAATAAAAGCAGCGTACTCCTATTATACTATTAAAGCATACGCCAGCCGACTTCCTAGCTAGGAAGCTTTAAATGCACCCCTTATATAGTATATTCCTTATCAGCCCTTGCTCTAGCTTGCGATAGGAGGAGGGAGCTGCAAAGAGGACTGCTAGTATTCTAAGAACCACAGCCTAAGGGGTGGCAGGGAGGGAAGGAGGCGCGCTCCCTCTTAAGGGTATCACTATATTAAATGTCTTAGGCGTATTATCATCCTCCTGCTATCTGCTGCGCTAAGAAGCTCTAAGCTGTATTTAAGTATAACGACTTTGCTATAAGTCTTTAGTAGAAGTAAGGGAGCATAATTAGGAAGCTTATAGTAGTAGCCCTAGTAGGGCGCTCCTTAAAGTTATTATTACTATTCTCTATTTTAAAGTGATTATTTAAAGAAGTATAAGGAAGGAAAGCTTTATAAGGGAAAAACGCGTACTTTTATAAGCGCGCTGCCTTTATTGACTTTCCTTTATTACCTGATTTAGCTTCTATTCTATAAAGGAAGCACCTAGAACGCGCTCTCTCTTTCATTTATTACAGCTTTATTAAGCAATTTTCATTATTCTAAAAGCTAGGGAGTATAATAAAAGAGTCTTATATACTAGATCTAGCGCTAGTTATAGCTAAGCCTAGCTTAAGAGCTGATTCTCACCTAAGGGGTGTATTGCGCTATAAGGAGCCTTAGGCACTAAGGCATTTAAGGACTAGCTTATGTAATATACCCCTAAAGTGGCTATGAAGCACTTCTATAAAGGGAGCTTAGGTATACAGTTAGAGTAGAATTTTACAAGCTTCTGCCACCACTGAGAATCCACCTCTAAATACAGCACGACAGGATGGCAAGTCGGACCAGCTCGCTGAGGATCAGAGCCCGGTCATGCTGCAAGCGTAGCGACCCCTCTCAGTGAGCAGTAAAACGAAAAGGGCCGTACCCATCCGAATAAAGCGAGGATCAGGAACGCGCATGTATACATGCCATGTATAACATAGTATGCCCCACGCCCGACTTTGGAGCCGCGAGAACTACCTGGGGAGCGGGAGAGGTGACGCCATGGGGCGAGGCCGCGTGGCATGCGAAGAATCCGGGCAAACGCAGTGGTGGGAGTTGTTGGGTCTTCCCAGTCCGCGGAATGTTCCTTAAGGATCACGGACACGCAGGGTCGCGACGGTCGCGATGAGCAGGCCAGAGAACGTGGACGAGAGAGCTGCCGCTCCGTTCGGGAACCTGTTGAGGCCAGCCATCTGATAGTCTTGCGCTTGAGCAGATGCTGCGCCGAGGCAAGAGGAAGAAAGCATGAGGACTCGAGGCCAGCGGTGTTTTGACTGGAATCGGGCCCGGTCGACGGTCTCTCGTCTCGTCAACAGGGTCTAGCACGGCGTGTGGTTGCTGGCAAGGGGACCGACCTCGATGTCTGGTCAATTGACCATCGTACTCCGTCACAGGCCAAGCAAACACTACGTGAGCAGGGTACCTCGTAACAAGGCTAATATAATAACCTACATCTTTCGGTCAAGGCGCAGATTACCAAGATCAGATGCTGGGTGCTCTTACACAGCTCCATAGGATTTGTGCATCTACCGTTTGCCTTGATCGCTGCTCTATCACTCTCGGGCATTCCCTTTACTAGTTAGTCCTCTAATCCTTTGAATCATAATAGATCCCAACGCGGCTATCATAGCTTCCGAGAATCTCGGGTAAGCACTTGGGGGTGTTATTTTTTCATAATTCAACCACAGTATGTATAGTAAGAGCGGCATATCGCATGTCAAAGCCGTTAGTAGCACCCCTCAGCAAGACCCCATTCAAAACATAACTTCACAGGCATTGACCTCGAAGTCCTCGAAGCCACGATTGAGTTTTACGCTAGCCCCCGCATATCCATAAGCGAACCAGATGAGCCTCTGTGATTGGCTCAGCTCCACACCTCAGCTGGGACCGAGGCGAAGCCGGCCTCACCTGGATATGTTGAGCCTCAAACCCCGGGAACGCATCTCTCTCCTCAATACTACGCACCAGGACTGCGGATGAGGTCGATCGAAGCAGCTGTAAGCAAACAGTGTCAAGGAGGGCTTGGAACGATTCCAGCTTCGAAATCTACGGGAGACGTTGCCACCGGCGCCGAAGCCCCTGAGAGGGGACCTCACAGAGAACAACATGGCCGCCCCCCTCCTCTCAGGAAACGGGCACCTGCCAGCTCTGCTCCCAGACGGACCATCCGCGAACCCCTTCACCGACGCAAACTGGACGACCTTGCTAGCAATCATGGACGCCGTGCTGCCCTCCATCCGCCGCGAAAGTTCCCCGGGAACCGCATCTCAGTCTCGAAAAACAATAACAGACGCAGAATTCCGCGGGGTAATCGCCTACCTGGGAGAGACGGTCGTCGATGCTCCTGACAGCAAGGCGTTGGATGAGTTTCTCGACGAGAGACCATCCGAGATTCCCAGGTTCCGGGAGTTGCTCACGCGGACTTTGGGGGACTACGTCCCCGAGGATGCGAGAAAAGGCCTGGGGATTGTGTTGGCGACTCTCAAGTACGTCTCATCTGACCTGTCAACGGAATGGCTCAGAACAAGTTCTGCGGCATGCTGACTCGAACAAGCACTCGAGTCGGCAGCATGCTACTAACCGGCTACACAACACCTTTCCATGCCCAACCCATCGTCGTCAGGGAAGCCATCCTCGAAAGCTGGCGCCTCTCCTACCTCCCACCTCTCAACAAGATCTTCAAGCAGATGACCGTGATCGCCAAATCCATCTGGCTGAAATCCAGCCCTACCTTCCAGACCCTCTCCGGCTTCCCTCCCCTTCCCCATCACTCCAAACCAGACTCGTCACATGACTACCGATTCTTGCAATTCGAGCCAGGCTCTGCGCCAGAGACCATCGACACGGACGTCGTGATTGTGGGATCGGGATGCGGTGGTGCTGTGTGCGCGAAGAACCTTGCGGAAGCCGGACACCGGGTTTTGGTGGTGGACAAAGCGTATTACTTCGCCCCGGCCCACCTCCCGATGACGGAAGAGGCGGCTGGGATTCATCTCTTCGAGAACGGGGGTGCGGAGTTGAGTGTTGATGGCTCGATTTCTGTCGTCGCTGGTGCGAGTTGGGGTGGTGGAGGGACGGTTAATGTAAGCGTACATCCCAACTTCTCGGTCTCCACATCTCGTGTCTCCCAACTCTCAGGTACAGAATACCTTTCTGTCCCTCTTCCTTGGGCACAATCAAAACTGACCCTATCAAAGTGGTCAGCCAGCCTCCAAACCCAATCGTTCGTCCGCAAGGAATGGGCTCAAGACCGCGGCCTCACGTTCTTCGAGACCGCCGAGTTCCAGAAGTGCCTCGATAGAGTTTGTGCGCGAATGGGCGCTTCTACAGAGCATGTTCGCCATAACCACGCTAACCGAGTTTTGCTCGAGGGGGCGAGGAAGCTTGGTTATCATGCAAAAGCTGTACCTCAGAATACTGGTGGGGCGGAACATTATGTAAGGATGAATCCCGGCTGTCCTTCCCGAGATCTCAGGGCCTATCTGCCTTCAAGAATCGCCCTTTGATGGGATCGTGAGACATAGAGTAAAGATCGCGTGGAGTTTGCGAAATGCATTGCTGACTGGTATGAAGTGCGGACACTGTACGCTCGGTTGCGGGTCGGGTCAAAAGCAAGGACCGGTTGTTTCCTGGCTGCCAGATGCTGCGAAAGCGGGAGCTGAGTTCGCAGAGGGGTTTACTGTCGATCATGTGCTTTTTGACGAAGCGGATGGCGTCAAGAAAGCCGTTGGTGTCAAGGGGAAAGTATGTACAGATTTGCATCTCCGTCCTAAACTTCTCGAGATCCTGGATATTCGCCGAGGCCGAGAGACTCCCGAATCCGGAAGCTTGCAGATCATGCTAACTCGCCGAAAGTGGGTGTCCAGAAATAGCCACGGGGGTGTCGATGGCCCCTTGTCCGGAAAGACAGTACGACAAGTAACTGTCCGCGCCAGGAGAGTCATTATATCCTGCGGTTCTCTCTGGAGCCCCATCATCTTACTAAACAGCGGTCTCAGGGTATGTATCTACCACCTCGTACTGACACTTCGACTAACACCACAGCCAGAACCCCCAGATCGGACGCAACCTCTACCTACACCCTGTCAACACCATCAACGCAGTCTTCAAAGAGGACGTGCGGCCATGGGAAGGTAGTCATCTCTCCCTTGTTCCCCCGCCCCTCTTCTCCCCTTCCGGCCAGAAAGTCCATTAACCCACCCCCCCAGGCGGAATCCTCACCAGCGTCTGTACAACCTTCGAAAACCTAGACCAGCACGGACACGGCACCAAGCTCGAAACAACCAGCATGCTCCCCTCCTGGAACCTCGTCCTCCTCCCCTGGACCTCCGGCCTCGGCTACAAAACCCTCGCCCTCAAGTTCCGCCACATGGCCGGCTTCATCTCCATCGCGCGCGACCGCGACCCCGGTCTCGTCTACCGCGACGCGGTCAGCGGGCGCCCTCGCATCCAGTACACGCCCAGCGCCTTTGACCGAGCGCATATACTAGAAGGCGTGCTGGCCGTGTGTCGGATCGCCTACGTGGAAGGCGCGCGCGAGATCCATCTGATGAACGCTGCCGTGCCGCCTTTCATCCGCGACCCGGGAGAGGAAGCCGACCCGAGCATCACCGACCCGGCCTTCGCGGCCTGGCTTGCGGAGGTGCAGCGCATCGGGAATAGACCGCCCCTGGCTTTCTTTGCCTCGGCGCATCAGATGGGCAGCAATCGCATGTCCGTCAACGCTGCAGATGGTGTCGTGGATCCGGATGGCAGGGTGTGGGGCGCCGAGGGCTTGTACGTGGCGGATGCGAGTGTGTTTCCCAGTGCGAGCGGGGTGAATCCCATGGTGACTGTCATGGCGATCTGTGATCACATCTCGCGGGGGATTGGGAGAGAGATGGGGGGTGCGAAATGAGGGCCGATGGGACGAACGAGAGGCAGTCAGTTGCATAGTGAGCGCCGACGTGGGAATATCGCGTACAGTCACGAGGAGCTTCAATGGGCTGCTTCACCTGCCATCTACTACCAGGACCCTCCAACCGAGCCGATGACAATGCCAAGTGATCCCACGCCAGAGCCTCGCTTCCTGTCTTTGTCCACCAAAACAATACTAAGGGGCTCGCCTAGCCGCCCCACTCCATCGCCCTTTATCACCCCCGCCTATATCCATCGATCCCCTCCTCCCCCTCCTCCTCCGCGAAACGAGCTCCCACCACAGACCGCTGCGACTCGCGAACCTCTCGAAACGCACCCGCTCCGCACCGCGCCACATCCCGTCGCGGCTCTGTAACTCACCTGCACACATGCTGATACCAACACACGGATCCTCCCGCGTCTCCCGCCCGCGCAGCACGCGCGCCATGCCGCTCTTCCCCCGGCCGCCGATCGCGACGGCGGTGATCATGATCTCGGCGGGGCAGGTCGCTGTCGCTTGCGGGCCCGGCGGGGGAAGTGGGAGTGGGAGGGGGAGTGGGAGTGGAGGAGTGGGGAGCCGGATGTGGTAGTGAAGGGCCGCTCGCAGGGCTCCGGGCTGGAGACGAAGCCGGCCCGGCGGGGATGGAGTGCTGGGTTTGAAAGGGCGGTGTTGTGCGCGTGCGGTGAGAGGTGGAGCTGTGGGGTGGTGGTGATGGTGGTGGTGTTGTTGCTGCTGCTGCTGCTGTCGTTGGGGTAGAGGATCGCTTCTCCGGCGCAGGGATTTCTGCCCGGGCGCGTCTGGGATTGTTTCGATTTCTTTAATGGCAGTCTAGATATGAAAGCTCGGATGACGTCCCGAGTCGAAAACCTCTTAATACAGCTGCTTTGAATCTTCCAGCGCAAGGCGCAAGTCCTACGACGTACTACCTGTCCTGCAGTTGTACTCCAAGTGTGTTGGTCGCCTCTATTACTTGCTCGAGTATTCCCATCCAAGCATTATGAGGAGTTTTGCGGCTCTCACACATCGGAGCCAGCGAGACAGCCGAGCGGCGTGTACTCAGTCGGCACTCTGAGGAGCAGCTCGCGGTGGGAGAGAATGGGCAATGCTTGAGGAGTTGAGCGAAGACGATGAATGCGCAACAGAGCGACGCTTTTCTACTCAGAAGCACGTCGCGGCTCCTTCGAGTACTTGCACCCGCGGCTGTGTCAATTGCTCGGCCAACGAGAGGGCTTGCTTGAAAAGCCAAGTCAGGGCCCTTGCCAGGCAAGAAGATCTCCGCATGCAGCCGTCTATTGCACTGGTAAGTCTCAGTCATATTTCCGCATCGAATCAAAGACTCACGCGGTATATCTTGGATGTAACGAAAGGCCGCCGCAACTTCGCAATCACGAAGCGCACCAGACGAGATCTACAGAGCAACAAGTACAGAAGAACGACGCACACTCCTGGAACGCTAGCATATTCAAGACCCAAGGAAGATCTCCCAACCCCGCAACCGGGGCACGGCGGACGTGAAAACGGGGTGCGTGACTAGCAGACGAGAACTGGAACCGTTCGAAGAGGATCTTCCGAAAACCCGCTCCCCCGAGGACAACTCTGTGGGAAAGGGAAAGCCAGCTCTCCAAGAACACGGCGACTCCGGGAACTCTCGAGCTAAAAGTTGTGTGAGACCGTCGCAAAAGACCAGCGTACACCGAGCACGTAGACTGAAAGGAAGCACCTTTTGGCGGGCGCTGCCGCATCATGCCAGCACAGATGAACGGAATCACAACATGTGTCGGCCTCGGTGTGTAAGCTCGTCTGGACGCCAACGCGATGTCGGATTCGCGAGTGGCCAGGCGAAGAACGTATGCGGCCCATGTGCGAGAAGTGTAGAGAGGGGAATTCCGAGCCTGACGACAAGAACATGCGTGGGTCGATGGGGATGACGGTGTGTGATAGCGTGAAACGGTGAGATGCCAAATTGAAGGATAGAGATGCCAGTCATGCATTCGTGTGTTCGTGCTGGGAGGCACGGCATCGAGTGTCCACGAAACGATCGCGAAGATCATGTGCTCCGCCACGTGACGGTAATAACTGTACATCCAGCGACCCGTTCATTGCCAATCCGTGGGTAGGTAGGTTGAGCACCAACTGCGGCTCTTGCTGCTGGAAAGCCCCGAATTCGATCAGGTACGTCCATCTGTGTATGCGCAATGTCGTTCTCCAGGCACTGCAACGGTAAAGTTCTCGATCTCTTACTCGACTCCCTTCTCTCCCCGGCACAACAATCGTGTGTTCTAGTCTTTGGCCGCAAATATGGTCGCGTCAAAGGATACTCGTGGCCTCGCCAGGTCGATTGTTCCTGGTGACAGCCATCACTTAGGCCTGGGTTAGAACATCACGTGTATCAGGGCCATTACACCTATAGCCTCTCTATCTCATGCCTGGCGTCAGACGCATCTACACGAGATATGGGACATAAGACATCCTCACGCATCTTCCGAGGGGCAATCTAACAAGATGATGGCCTTCGTACGGCCTAAGATGGAGGGCAGAGTAGTGCCAGACGCTGAACAAGACACTGCTCTCAAACGTGCAGCGAAGGCCTTTTGGCTTCTGAGAATCTATAAGCACTTTCTTGTTTTCGTGCCCCGCCCGTAAATGCTGACAATGGTGCCGGCTAAAGCTGTCGAGCTCGTTATCGGCCCGATCGCTCTTCCAATTAGGTATGATGCTGCAGCATATCACTCGATCAAGCCTGTCGCTATGAGACATCCCAAACTCAGTGCGCCGGTGACTAGCAACGACATCGATATCCCATCGCCGTAAATCCGAGATGCGTCTGCTCAACTGTAATGACTTGGAGCTGGAAGAGTTCTCGGGCGGTTGCCCGCCATATGCTATTTTATCCCACAGATGGCAGGATGGCGAGGTTTCAATCTACGACATGAAGAATGGCACCGCAAAAAGTAAAGCTGGGAACACCAAGATAGAGAGATGCTGCGAGGAAGCCATCAAACACGACTTGCAATATGCTTGGATCGATACCTGCTGTATCGACAAGTCGAGCAGCGCGGAGTTGACGGAGGCGATCAACTCGATGTATCGATGGTATGAGGACGCAGAAGTTTGTTTTGTCTACTTATTCGACGTCGATGAGAACGGGGTCTGCGATCAGGACACCGGATCGCTTATGAAGTCCCGATTTGCGCGGAGCACCTGGTGGTCTCGGGGATGGACTTTGCAAGAACTGATCGCGCCTTCTGTCGTCGAGTTCTACAATTCCAACTGGGAACACCTCGGGTCAAAGCACGATCTGATCGAACAAATCGCAGCGATTGCTGGTATTCCCCGCAAGAAGCTTGAGGGAGCAGACCTCGAATCTTTCAGTGTAGCGCAGAGAATGTCATGGGCCTCGAAGCGAACGACAACAAGGATCGAAGACGTGGCCTACAGTCTTCTCGGAATCTTCGGCGTCAATATGCCGATGTTATATGGCGAAGGAAAATGCGCGTTTATCAGGCTCCAAGAAGAGATCATGAAACATTCAAATGACCACTCGCTGTTTGCATGGAGTTGCTCTGATAGCGGCTACCGAGGGCTGCTGGCGCGATCGCCAACTAGTTTTCAGGACTCCTCCGACATTGTGCCTTCAGTCAACAGGCTCAGTCAAGTTCCATATGCTGTTACAAACTTCGGTCTATCGATAACGCTTGCCGTCCTGCCGTGGGCCATGGACACGTACTTCGTAGCACTTGACTGCGAGATCGAGGACAAATATGACAGCCGGGTTGGAATATATCTCAAGCTCTTACCAGAGAAGGACCAAGCGGCACGAGTGTCCTTGGATGGGAGGGACTTGACTACCTTCGAGCTGAGATTTTTCGGCTTGATACATCCGAGACAACTATATGTCCGACAACAAGTCTGGGTCACTCTCCCACAAGCAGAGCGAATGTATGGATTCTGGGTTCGAACCTTACCCCCAATGATCTTGTATGCCAAAGGTTCCCGGTACTCAACACCCGATAAACCCGAACCGATCTACCGGAACAGTATTCTCTCGCGAAACGCCTGGGATGACGACGAGCGGCTCCTCTTGTTAAAAACTGGAGAACGAGGAACAGCAGGCAGGATATGGTATGAGTCCAGAGACAGTGGTAATTATACAGTATTCAAGCTTGGCTTCGACGACAGTTTCAATCCCATCTGCTTTTGTACGACCCATGGAGTGGAACGTTCTATCCAGGACCTTCCGGTCACAGACAATCATTGGATTGACTATCCTGCGGAAAGGATACATGGATTCTTGAGAGGGTGTAGGACCATGGGACTGCGCGAGGATATTCATCGCGTCACTGTCTCGATATCAAAAGAGGTAGTTGGAGGCCAGAGAATGTGGGTCGTAGATATTCATCCTATCTTCGCAGACGGAACGAAGGGGATTTAATACAGAATTTCTCTGCAAAAGGAACCAGTGAGCTCTCCCGACTTGGGAAACAGCCCGATTTGGCAATTGTCGCCTGTGATCAACGCAGATCGTTGTTCTCGCTTAGCTCACTCTTGAATGACAACGACATCTCCCTTGTTTACACGGTCTCGGCGCCGAAGCATCGTCAATCAGTACGGCATGGGAGCATTCAATGACCGACCCGAACACGAGTCTCGCTCCTTTATGCATCAATCTAGCTGGGGTTCAGAAGCCGCTGTGACTCGTGACCGTACAGAGGCAAAACAGTCAATGACGTGGAATGGACTGACATCATTACACCCCGAGTGCACTAGGCAAAAGAACATCATACATATGCTACGATACCAGCCCATCTTCAACCGCGTAGAATACGTCGATGTTCACTTCAAGATCACTCGCGCGATCAGCCAATACTCTGCTTTTCCAAACATCTCCAATCATCTCCCGCAAGATGGCCACCGCATCACTACCAGGAGAGAACTTCGAGGTCCGCCAGACCTCCGCGACAGAAGACTGGCACCCAGACCCATCTAAGTCTCTTCCTCTTGACAAGGCTCGGCAAGCCCTCATCGACGACATCATCGCCCTCTACAGCTGCGAGCCAACCATCGAGCGAGTCAAGAGATACACCCCAGATTGCGTTTACGATGACCAATTCGTCTATGCCAACGACCGGTCCCTATCCCCACCAAGCCACAAGCAGAGCAGAGCAAATCTAACATTCCCCTAGCTACAAGATGGCCGGCCAATGGTTCGCCCTCCCGAAACTCTTCAAAGCCTCCCGGAACGAAGGCTACCAGATCGTGCGCAGCGACGACGAGGTCATCCAGTTCAAGAACGAGCAATCCTGGACCTTCAAGATCATCCCCAAGACTGCCACCATCAACGCGCTGGTCACGCTCTCCCTGGACCCGGAGACGGTGCACAGCGACTTCATCCGGGTCAAGTACCACAAGGACCAGGCGAACGACAAGGACTACAGCCACGAGGGGCTCGGCTTCACGTTCAAGAAGTGGCAGGCCGACCAGGTGGCCAAGCACATGGACAGCAAGGAGGTGGGGGTCTTTGAGGCGGATAGGAACGCCGGCAAGGAGCCGGTGCGCCGGTACGGGAGTGGGACGGGCGAGGCGCCCGAGAAGAAGCTGTAGAGCCTGACAGTTAGGGATATGGTTGGCGAGATGTATTGTAATAGAGTCCTAGCCACCCGAACTCGCTCCAACACGGAACAAGCTGTGCTCTTTCCAGGAGATCCTATCTAGCGCATCGGCACCTCCCATCCGCTATCTGAGACGTGCTGGCCTACGGCTCTCATCACCACCTAGCCCCATGTCTCCTCGTCCAAAACCCGCCGCGCCCCAGGCCCGCGAGAACCCAACCTCCACCCCCTCGGCGGCCATCCGCAGTGTCTCCGGGGAGACCTGTCAAGGTGGTCGCCCACTCGGCACTTCTGGGGCTGGGGCTCGGGAACCTTGCTTTGGAGAGGAGCGTCTCCAAAACACGCAAGTATTGGTGCTGTGTCGATCGATATGGTCTGAAGATCCGACGAGTTGGTGCCTGAAAGAATTCGTGACGAGATCCAAAACAAAAAATACTCGGCCATCGTACACGTGCAAGCCAGTCAGCCCGATACGGGGGCTCCCTAAGTTTGGCTGGGAACATCCAGCAGTGTCGCTCTAGTACCTCGAAGCTGTTACCTCCCACCGACTTACACGGGGCCAGAGCATTGTTACAGACTCGGATCATAATTGGTTCTTGTTGCTATCACATTAGGTGGTTGTGTGCACAGGTGAAGCTTCTCGAATACGTCGGATTATGTTCGTGTGTAAAAGCTTGCCCTCGAAGCTATTCCTCTAGAGAAGAGTAAATACAGTATTTGCCAAGCCTTCGCTGTCATGTGATTGATCACGTGGCATAATGCCGACAACCCCGTATCCCGATGTCTTTCTGTAGTTCTCAATCTCACACCTGTCCCTCGAGCTGTGCTGGCAGCGATTCCTGTATCCCGATGTCTCTCTGTGGTTCTCACTCTCACACCTGTCCCTCGAGCTGAGCTGGTACCGATTCCGAGTATGACGCTGCTCCTCATGCCACCAAAGTTCTGCTTGGGCCAATCTGGATCCGGAGTGCGGACCTTGAGAAGGATCCGGCTCAGAGTTTGACCTTCTTGGCAATCCATTCTTCTGGAGTCATACCGGTTTCCTCCACCAAGTATCTGCACTGGTCCTGTTGCTTATAAGGGACGCACCAAGTCAACTCGTAGTCGTGGAAACCTGTGACCATGCAATCTTGGACCAGCTCACCGCCCTTGGCGAAGAGTGCAATCCACTCTTTCTTCCACTCTACAGCTTGCTCAGCTGTCTTGAAGTCTTTCCTGGAGAAAGGTGGTTCGGCGAGGAGAAGATCCCTCATGAACAGTTTCAGCTTCGACTCGGGAACTGTGCTCATGTAGACGTATTCGGCTGCTTCCGGGCTTACTAGATGATGGAGCATTTAGTACTATCATCTTGGGATATCAATCAAGCTCAATGTGAGGCACGAATCAATGGATCCAGATGGCTACTGACCGTAATGCACAGCGTAATTTCTGTAGATAAGCCGCATAACATCGTTCATAAATCTGTTTGATAGCAGCTTATCCCCCAAAACCCACAGTTGCATCATAGCTGGGGAATTTGATTCCTTGTCGCTCATGGCCTGTGGGTCTCCATGAACCGCCTCCAAGTTCCCAGTGTAAAGCCAGGCGACGAACGTCTGGATGAGTGTGTCGTCCTCTTCAGGGAGGTCGACCTCGGCTTTGCCCGCCTCCGAGAAGTTTCCGAAGAGCATGACATTGAAGAACTCAGAGTAGAAGCTGAGCAGTGCCCTGTGGCAAGCAATCGGGGTCTTCTGAGGCCCGACGAGGAGTGTAACAACTGCTGGAGATGCCGCGAGCCTGGTTGTTGTCAGAACCTGCCCCCACAGATCTCAGTGACTGGACAAGAATCATGACTTACAGCTCAGTGATCTCCTTTACGTGCTTGTATGAGTATTCGTCTTTTGGTAAGCCCAGACACGTTTTGCCTGGGCACACTTTGCAATCGCAGTAGTTCATGGTTGATGGAAAGCGAAGGTCGACAGTCCAACGTGAGACTTAAATATAGTGACTGGACTCGAGGACGCGTTGAGAAGGTGTGTATTGGGTTACTTGATATGACGACACACCGGAAATCAAGGAGGAAGGGGCGTTTGAGAAGTGAACGTGATATGTATGGAATTTGTTGTTGAAGAGAAAGAGGGAAGTTGGGGGTTCTTGTAGGAAGAATGACAGGGCAGAGGTCAAGTCCCAACGATATGTCAACATACTATGAGACACTCATCTAGCGGGCAAAACAAAAGCTCGCCTCGAAGTGTAAGTGTCATAGAAATATGAGGAGAGAACTAAGGATACTATATCTATACCAAGTGGACCCCCCTAAGGAACACACGGAGCACACAAGATCCATTTACACAAAAACTATCTACCTCATGGGGACAAGCTGTATGGTATAAGTGATTCCCTCACAGTCTAGTTCCCATGTCGCTGGACCTTTGCTTAATGGTCTGGGAACGGTTGACGTGTGAGAAAGTATCCGTGGCTTGTTAGCCCCTATAGTGACGTATGAGGTAGGATGATAGCGACTCTTTAGCACCCATAGTAAATAAGGCTTATACGCTGACGAGTGAGAAGCACCATGTGACTTGCTACTACCGATTATAGCAGACGAGGCTTCTGCGCCCAAATCCCCCTTTCCTTGCGGAACTCCAATGAATCATGATGATTCAAGGTGTTTGTAGCGTCCTTTCAGCACCGTAACTTGATCAAACCTCGCAGTTTCATTCAGAAGTATCGATTTTGTATTAACTGGTCTTGACAAGTGACCCTTGCGTGACGCTGTGAAGACCGTGCTAAGCTGTACAAGCATACGGTAGGTAAGAAGTACCTACCTACTGATTAAAAGAGGGGCCAGGGCCGAGAACCCTATTTGACTCGGGCTAGTGCTGAGCCCGGGTAACAACTATAGTCGGACTATTACTCCAAGACGTCTACCGAGGCAGATGTCCCAGACTACACAGTGGATCCAGACGGATATGCCATCATCCATAGAGCGAGGGGCGGTCTAATTGTGCTAGGAGAGCTCTAAACCGTCTACTATCTATAATTTTGTTCTCGTAGGTGCCGAACCAATCTTAAACACCGCCATAGTCTCCCCAGTAAGCATCACCAGCGGTTAATCCTAGAGTCTTACCTCGGATAGCTTCGGCCTGGACCTCGAGCCACTCCTTCGCAGAGGCAGCTGGTATATCTGCCATGCACATGCCATGATTTGTGGAGCTATGGAGCCTCTTCCGCGATGTTAGCCGAGTCATGCGAGAAAGCACATCCTGTAACGCAGTCCACGACGAAAGCTCCCTCCTTGGAAATAAGTTTATAAAATCCAGGCAGGAACATGCACATGGCTGCAATCAATATTTTGTGGCTGAATGAGACGAAAACCGGTTGACCAAGTCAATTAGATCAAGGCATAGAACTATGCCAGAAACTGTCTTATCGCAGATGAGCTCGGCAGCCGCCCGTTCCAACTTCTTTGCTTATCAAGTGGCGGAGGACACGCATAACTTCATTGCAGTATCAAAGAGGATGGACATGATCTTTGGCACTTGAGAGACAGGCTTGGCGTCCGGAAGATCTCGAGGAATTGTTCCTCGGCTGTACATGCAACTGACGAGTGCCCAGACGTACTGCTCGTTCCCTGGTAGCTCTGACCTTTGATCACCCGTCCCTTGCAATCCGCCCTCCAGGATCGAGCTGAGAGAGAGAAGAATTCAGGGACTTCCGTTGCAAGGAAGCTTCTTCCGGTTTCAGAGAAACACCGTTCGGTTAAGCTGCAAATAAGGCGCAAATTGGATGATGAAATATTAGGATAGGACTCAGGGTTGCGACTTGAAGCCGAGCTCACTATCCCCGTCTCCTCGAGAATCGTGTATTGTGGTATAAGAAGGAACCAAACCCAAAAGGATCCGCTACTGAACTTATTACAAAAATTCTTCATATGATAGCTCATATATCTACACCACAAATACAAACACGCAAACAAACAAACACGCAAACCCAGTAGCCCAAAACAAAACAGCAAAAACAACACACAAGAGCCCCGCCCAGCGACGACTTAGCTCCCAGCGAGCCTAGAAGAAAAGCTCAGCAGCGCCTCTGATCGCGGATGCCAAGGATTCGAGAAAAGAAGAAAAGAAGACAAATAAAAAATTCAAGTGAGCATGAGAGGATTCTCCTACGCTACATCCAACCATCGTCAGAAAGCTATTCCCAAGCACAAGGACTTTATACCAGGAGGACTTGGGAGAGCTTGCCGTTTTTCAATGGCGGGAGGTGCGAGGAGTAAAGAAGTTCTCAAGAAGCAGAGAAGCAGGGAAGCAGGGAAGCAGAAAGGTGACAAGGTAGAGCAGAGCAATATATACATCGCTCAATCTGTTAGATATTTCATACATATGTAGAATCAAAACTTGAAAATATTTCAACGAAACAGTATAAAGCAAGTCGTGACGCAGCAGTCAGCCAACCAATCCGCCACACGTTAGTAAAAATAACCGTATACACTTCCTAACCTCAGTTTGGTTACCCGGCAAGCAGGCCAAGTTGGGAAACTTTGTTTTGGAATCTATCGTTACAAGCTACGTGAGGATAAATCTAACTCAAGGACAAGAGATCTCCCGCCCGTCGAGGCATGCGATTCTCATAACTGCGAAATTCCTACTCTGAAACCTAGGAGATGAAGAACCGTTCAAACACAGATCCTGCAAAACCAATCGTCCACATGCTTTTGATTCTGCGAAACAGGCAAAGGGCAAAGACAACGCGAGGAACATGACTGACAAGCTAAATTCAACCATCCACGTTATACTTTGCCAGGAGCGGCCTGCGATTCGATTCGATTTAGTTTTTCCATTTTCAAAGATACCGCACCCCGTAATGTCCATTTTCATCCCCTGAATAAGAAAACGCACACCGGTTTTGCTCAAAATCATTCGGTTCGTGGGGACGCATCGTAGAGAACCCAAACAAAGCCCGAGATCTTTGGAGACTTTCTTACTGTTCGAGAGCCTTTATGCACCTAGGCTGGGGAATGCGCTGGTGTCATTGGTATTGATGGAAGCGGAGATGCCTCCTCGAGGGGGACCACCGCTGCGACCTCCTCTGGGAGGACCATCAGCACGTCCACCGCGTCCGCGTCCTTCGCCACGGCCACGACCTTCACCACGTCCGCCCCTGGAAGGTCCATCGCCACGACCACGGCCGCCACGGAATCCACCCCCACGTCCTCCCCGGTCGGGAGCCTCGACGAAGCGCTGATCAATCTCGATGGTCTGCTTAGCCTTGCGTTCGCGCTCACGAATTTTCTTTCCAGCAGAAGCGGAGACAAAGTCCTCTTCCTCTTCCTTGGCGAGTGCCTTGGCAGCAGCCCACTTCTTGTCTTGCTTGCTACCCTCGTTTGCCTTGCGGGCCTCGGGCACACCAGTGCCAAGAGCAGCCTTCTTCTCGGCCAAGATAGCCTGGTAGGCTTCGAAGCTGATGGAGTTATCCTCTGGCTCGGCATCGGGCTCGTTGGGAGCGTCGGTTGGCGCAGCGTCACCATCAGCAGCCAAAGCATCCTTGGACTCGGCACTGGCAATCGCTTCACCAGCTTGCTCGTCGGCAAGTTCAGCTCCGCCCTCGACAGCTCCCCAGCCGTGGTTGGCTTGCTTCTCGGAATCGCTGCGATACGTTAGAAACGGGATTTCTGGATGCGCAGCGGATATCTTACCCTCCAACGCCACGGCTGTGTCTATCAAAGTTGCCGCCTCGACCACCACGTCCACGTCCACGTCCCTCGTATGTACCTTGAGCACGAGCTGATCGATCTGTTCTTCCATCCTCGGTCGGCTTGGTTCGGTTGTTGGCGCTACCAGCGTTGCGGTCACGGAAAGCTAAAATTCGGATAGTACGTCAGGACAACGAAAATTTCCAATTGGCCGACGTGACGTGAGTTATGAGAATTGGGCAGCAAACATAGTTACTGACCTCCTTCATTGCCGCTGTAACCTCCACGACGACCACCTCGGCTTTCGGTTGCTGCAGAAGCCTTGGAAGCAGGTGCCTCACCAGTAGCATTGCGCTTGATAGTTCTGGCTGGGGTCTTGTCGATGACCTTTACTGGTGGCTCAGGTTCCTTGTCGGAGTCCTCATCATGGGTATTTCCTATTTGTCACATCTCGTCAGTCGCGTGGTCTCGAGCGAAGGTAGTGATTGGAACATGTTGCCGCATACCGAGGAGCTCGTAAAGGTTCTAGAGTCGTGAGTGTCAGCTGGCGTGCCTTGATGATCATTGCGAATTGATGTCGAGGGATCTGCGCATCGAGCTTTGATGCTCTGGAGCAGCAGGAGAGACTCACTTTTGATGCAACTGCCGACATTTTTTACCTGCCGATCGTGCGCCTCCGAAGAAGGCCTTGCTACCGAGAGAACAATTCGGAAGGAGTGAGTGGGGAGATCGAGACGGACAGGCTCCTATGTCCTAGGAAGCTGTCTCTCGAGAAATGGTAATGTTAGGTTGCGTGGAGAGGTTGACCTGCGGACACTGGCAGAGGTTGAATATTTTACCTTACCAGAAGTTCATTAACCTAATTCCGGCCTAGCGTTATTTAGACGAAGAAGCCCTAAAGGTAGGTAGGGCTTCCATTTCTACGCTCATCGGCTATCGACAAGCGTTCAGTATAGATCAGTGAGTTGTATTCAATGCAGAGGCATATAATTCCAATTTACACTGCGGGGAGGCAAACGGAAATCGTGTTTGTATGCGACAGTGCCGTCTGAGGGTGCGGACGGACCACCAAAACATAATTGTACAAGCTCTTCTGAAATGTGGGGATATGGGAACATAAATCTGTGAAGCTACTCCGAAAACAGTTGGTATAGGGACTTAGGCCGTCGGTACTGCAGGTTGGGCAGACGGTACCTTTCGTTTTGCAGATAGCCCAAGTATCATTGCCACTATATATCCTCAGTTTCCATATCCTCGACCCTTTTCGAGAACGTTACAATGCTCAGGGCTGGCGGTGGACTTGGAATATTTAGTTTTGATATTAGATTGATGTTAAAAGTGCTGGCTTCCTAATGGCCCGTACAGTTTTAGGTCTCCTTGACCCATTCTCATACCGTCTCTTTGTAAAGATTGCATATCTGGGCTCAACGCATTACATGCATGCGAGCAACCAAGCTCTACCTTGTTGCCCTGTGTCCGAAGCCAAACGCCTGGGCCGGTATTGTGCACATGCTGGAGTCCTGAGGTTGTTAATGCTTCGCCTTTACCCGTCGAATGATTTTTAACACCGTGAAAATGCTATACTGTCAGTAAAAACCTATGCTGTCAATGAAGACCGTGAACCCCTTCCGAATGCAACGCAATACAATGCAATGCAACAAAACGCCACCACTCTTCGAATCCTTTTCCTTTTCTGGGGTATCGTCGCATTCATCTCATCGAGCTCGTATCAAAAGAAAATGAAGTTGGAAATTGCCTGCGCAAGGTGTTAGCGATGACCTGGAGGCACCACACTCAGGTGGTACACGCTTCCAAGACACTCACATTGAAGCCGAAAGTCCAAATGGATCCATGTCTATCATTGGGTCATATGGGTCCATGAGTTGCTGGGTCATGGGATTGTATCCCAGAGGCCCTCCACTCTGTTGCATGCCTTGCCCTTGGCCGTGACCTGGGTTGCCGAGTTGCTGGTATTGCTGCGCGGGTGGAGTCGGTTCGGGATATGGGGCTGGCCCTGTATCGGCTGGATCTTGATTGTCAACCATGTCGGCTCGAACATCGTCCTCCTGTTCTGTACTCACGGAATCAACCTAGGACGAACAAAGTCCGGAAAAAAGGAAATTGAGAAGGGGAGGGGTCAGCTTGCCGAGTTGCTTGATATTCTCCATGTGGCTCTGGTAATCAGCCGATGGCGGATAGTACGTGGTACCAGCGGCTGGCCCTCCGCTACTTATCCCACCGATTCCCTGTCCTTTTGTTGCGATCGAGGCTCCCATTCCTCCAGCATACCCTGCTAATCCGGACGGCACTGGTAGTCTTTGAGAGTGTTGTAGCTTGGATGCTTGGAGGCGTTGTTGTTGAGATTGAAATTGCATCTGCGAGTCGGACGCTGGCGGTGTCATCACCCCCGGGGGAAGGAAGCCAGGAGAGTGCGAAGTTGGCGACGAGGCGTGGGAAGACGTAGTCGGGCGAGATTGTGGAGACTGGAGAGGCGCCCCGAGCTCCAACTTTGGCGCGATGCTTGAATTGGACCGTCGTGCCTGTTGGTGCCTGTTCATGATGGCACGCTGGACTGTTGGTGCTTGGGCCATGTTCGGCATATGACTAGGTCCAAGATGAGGGCTTCCAGTCTTTGCACGCAGCTCCGCTTGCACATCGATACCTGTGAGGAGCGTTAGGAAGATTCGCTTCGTCGAGATAAGTGTGATGCTCCCACCCTTTTCTAGAAGGATCCTTTCCAGCAACGAGTTCTTGTATCTGAGCATGAGGCACTCGTCTGAGGCGCCGCGGTGCGCCGTCTGCAAGGTGTGCAAGTTGGTCTCGTGAACTCGAATGGTTTCTTCCAGTTGCTTAATATACTCGGTTCGGCGTTCCCTGAAGGCAGCCTGAGCTTGTCGGTTACGCTGTTTACGTTCCTCGGAAGTGGCATAAATCTATGCAAACATCCCATCAGTAAGTAGCTCTGAGTGAGGAGAGAGCAGGATTGCAACGGCAACACACAGGTTTTCGACCACCCTTTCTTTTCTGTTGCCCTGCATTTTCACTTTCATTCTCCTGAGGGGCTCCAGTATCAGGCTCCGGTGTTGGGGAGTTGATATCCATCAACTCTTCAGACTCTTCCCGTGGCTCCTTCTTGTCTGTTGACATGCCGTCGACCATTTCCGAGACAGCAACCTAGGTACAAGAGCGAGGAGTTCCTGCGATGCCGCCCCACCACCACAACCCCAGTGAGCAGCCGTTCGCACCTGGGTTCCGCGGTCCACTGTCACGACTGATGAAGACTTGCAAAGAGGTCAAGTCAAGGGCGATTATCTACTTGACCTTGGTGTGGCAGCGGTCGCGCCCCGATCTCGTCTCGGATCTATCTGACTCTTGCTCTGACTCTGACTCTGGCTCTGGCTCTGGCTCTGGCTCTGGCTCTGGCTCTGACTCTGGCTCTGGCTCTGGCTCTGGCTCTGGCTCTGGCTCTGGCTCTGGCTCTGGCTTGGGCTTGGGCTTGTCCTGGTGTCTGACTGACGGGGGGGGGAGGGGGGGGACCCAAGTGCTTGGTTCCTGGAACTAAAGATGACGGAGCAGAGAGAAGGCTGAAGATAGGGAGATAGAGGAGAGCCAGACGAGGACGTGGGTGGAATGCAGGCAGAGAGAGTAGGTAGGAGGTAAGGTAGAGGCAGTAAGAGGCAGCAAGAGTAAGAGGTTGTAGTAACGGAATCAGGAAATGGATACGTAAAAGATTTGGCGAGGGAGCGTGGTATTTGAATTTTGCGAACCTGGAAGGTCAAGCAGGATGCTGCTCAGGGAAGTGGATGATGGGATGGGCGACGTGAGGTAGCTTCGGGGATTTTTGTTTTTTTCTTCAGACAAAAAAAAACGGGATTTTTTTTTCGGGCCCGGAACTAGGACCAGATCCAGGTCAAAATCGAGGTCCATTTTAAAATGAGCAGTGAATGAATGAAATGGAACGAGAAGAAGTGCTGGATCAGCCGGTAGCTGGGTGAGCTTTGCAGAGTCAGGAAAGGCGTCAGCAGTTTTGGGCAGCGCCAGTCCTAAAGAAGACAAAACTGGGGCCCGATGGATTATTGGCGGGCGACTATAATCTCGTAGTAGATGGATGCTGTGCAGCGCTGCAATCCCCCGACGTGAGATCATTGGGCTCCACAGAAATTCAATGGCCTGAAGAATCCAAGAATTCAAGAGTTCTGCGTGCCGTAGGTGGTCTGGGGTGGCATGGAGTGCTATGGCTTCCATGGCTTCTCTCTTTTCCATGGGGGCGAACACGAGAAGGCAAACCCGCCCAAGGTTCGGAGCTAGGTAAGGGAGTAAGTAAGTGGTAGTTGGTCGGTAGGCCCCTTGAGATACCTTCACGTAGGTAAGAAGGGAAGTAAGTAAGTACCTTACGAATAAGGCACGCAGCCCTTCGCTACCAACTGAAGAGATTTTCATCTCTTCCACGAGCCTGCTCCACCGTCTGCACCCAGCACCAACACCAGCACCAGCACCAACACCAGCACCAAGCACCAAGCATCTTGCACCTGCAAAACCAGCAGCAACTTCGCGAACCAAGGAACCTGAATAGAACCCAAGGGATCAGCTCGGTAGCTGGCAGGAGCAGGAGGCCGTCTATCTCAACAATAAAAACAGCAGCAGCAACTACAACTACCATACCTACAACAATAATGTATGCTCGGTATTGAGCAAGGAATTCGGTATGCAGGACTACCCCACCCTACTGAACGAACCATATCATCCGGTGATGCTGTGCCGTACGCATGGCCGTACGGTGCTCTGCCCTCGGAGCCGAAAAGGGACCCTTGGAAAATCCAAAATAAGAAGAATGACTGCAACAAATAAGGTTGGGTACGCACAGTACGAGTACTCGTAGGAGTACAAGTGCGGCTTGGTGTTGATGCTCCTGTGCCCTGGGATGGCAGAGCAGGGCAGGGCAGAGCAGGGCATGGCAGGGCAGGGTATGGCGGCCAGTCTACCTACTGTGCCCCGTGCCGACTCCGTATTTTACAGTACGAACTCCGTACAGGACCTATATGTACCCAGGTACTGTAGGTTTACCCAGCTAGCGGTGAAAGTGCAAAAATACTCTACAAATACCTCCGTAAAATCTTCCGGACGGATCTCTCGCCCAGGACCGGGACCGGGACTGGGACTGGGACCAGAGCCAGAGCCAGAACCCGGTCGGCGATCCATGCGGCCATGATGCAATGCCAAAAATGCCAACATCGACGGCCAGGTCCGAGCCAGCTGGCCGTGCTGCAGTGGCGGTGGCAGTGGCAGTGGCAGTGGCAGTGGCAGTTGCATTTGGAACTCCTGTCCCCCTCCTCTCAGGCGGCGACCCATTCACTGGTGCAGCCTCTACCAGTCTGGGGGTGAGGGGGTGAGCATCAGCATCAAGCGTCGAGCAGAAGACTTCCTGGAGAGGAAATCCTGGATGTGGTATGGTGTGGTACGGTTTGGTATGGTACTCGTATGGTCTGCCATGGCACGGCACGGCATGGCATAGCATGGCATGGCATGGCGTGGCATGGCATGATGCGTCGTCGGGGCCGGTGTGCCCTCTCGGCTGGAACCTGTCGAAGCCTGTTGTTGACCCTGTCGAACGAAGCTGGAACGTCGAGCCTGCCGTCCGGCATCCCGTGCGACAAACCCCGCACTTTGGAGAGCTGCCTGCATCGACAATAACTACTTTGATGTACTATGTACAGTACCAATCAATACCTTAATCATATATGGCCAATCATATCATGGCAAGCAGAGACCTGCGCCCGGGTGGGCAGCAGATGTGATGTCGGGTCGTGCTGATCGAGGAAGATAATCTCCGCGGAGCCTTACCAGAGGAGAAGAGAGCAGTCCTGGTCAGGGAGGTACAAGAGTAGCGAAGGTAGGGCGAGTCAGGTAGGTAGGTAGGTGGGAATCAACACAGTACATAGATTCTATGTACACCTCAGTCAGCCAATCTCTGATTGTCTTCCGTAACGATACTTAGCTTACCTAAGGCGGTGGCGGGTCAATCGTTCATATCGATGTCTATCAAGCTGGTGTTCCCTCAACAACTTCTGGCGCTCAATGCAAAGAAACTAAGGCAACTGGTATCCGTGACAGCATTGCTACCGCGTAAATATATATACACTATTCTATCATAATATAGATCACAAATGCCTAAACTGTTACATGTTATCAATAATAT